>JARKHS020017417.1:0-22842 GCA_030143305.2 Amblyomma americanum
GTAGCAGAAGGCAATTTGGCAAAAATCCAAGATGAGTCCTCCGATAGAATGCAGCTAGAGATATTCCGCACTCGGTCCTGTTCATTTCTTCCTCGTCCCCAGTCTTTTTTGCGCGGTTACAAGATGCATTCCACTACAAGCCACCAGCTAGCCCACCTCTCTCTATTGTATGGTATACGTGGTGTGGCGTTGAGCTAATGTGCAGTTACTAAGTAACAGAAGGCAATTTGGCAAAAGTCCAAGATGTGTCCTCCGATAGAATGCAGCTACAGATATTCCGCACTCGGTCCTGTTCATTTCTTCCTCGTCCCCAGTCTTTTTTGCCCGGTTACAAGATGCATTCTACTACTAGCCCCCAACTAGCCCGCCTCTCTCTATTTTATGGTGTACGTGGTGTGGCTTATGAGCTAATGCGCAGTTTCTGATTAGCAGGAGGCAATTTGGCAAAAATCCAAGATGTGTCCACCGATAGAATGCAGCTACAGATATTCCGCACTCGGTCCTGTTCATTCCTTCCTCGTCCCCTGTCTTTTTTGCGTGGTTACAACATGCATTCCACTATAAGCCCCCAACTAGCCCGCCTCTCTAATATATGGTGTTTGTTGTGTGGCTTATGAGCTAATGCGCAGTTTGTGATTAGCAGAAGGCAATTTGGCAAAAATCCAAGATGAGTCTTCCGATACAATGCAGCTACAGATATTCCGCACTCGGTCCTGTTCATTCCTTCCTCGTCCCCTGTCTTTTTTACGCGGTTACAAGATGCACTCCACTAAAAGCCACCAGCTAGCCCACCTCTCTCTATTGTATGGTATACGTGGTGTGGCTTAAGAGCTAATGCGCAGTTACTAATTAGCAGAAGGTAATTTGGCAAAAATCCAAGATGAGTCCTCCGCTGGAATGCAGCTACAGATATTCCGCACTCGGGTCTGTTCATTTCTTCCTCTTTCCGTGTCTTTTTTGCGCGGTTACAAGATGCATTCTACTACTAGCCACCAACTAGCCCACCTCTCTCTATTGTATAGTATACGTGGTGTGGCGTATGAGCTAATGCACAGTTACTAAGTAGCAGAAAGCAATGTGGCAAAAATCCAAGATGTGTCCTCCGATAGAACGCGGCTACAGCAATTCCGCGCTCTGTCCTGTTCATGTCTTCCTCGTGCCCTGTCTTTTTTGAGCCGTTACAAGATGCATTCTACTACAAGCCACCAACAAGCCCGCCTCTCTCGATTATATGGTATACGTGGAGTGGCTTATGAGCTAATGCGCAGTTTCTGATTAGCAGAAGGCAATTTGGCAAAAATCAAAGATGTGTCTTCCGATAGAATGCAGCTACAGATATTCCGCACTCGGTCCTTTTCATTCCTTCCTTGTCTCCTGTCTTTTTTACGCGGTTACAAGATGCATTCCACTACAAGCCACCAGCTTGCCCACCTCTCTCTATTGTATGGTATACGTGGTGTGGCTTAGAGCTAATGCGCAGTTTCTGATTAGCAGAAGGCAATTTGGCAAAAATCCAAGATGTGTCCTCCGATAGAATGCAGCTACAGATATTCCGCACTCGGTCCTGTTCATTCCTTCCTCGTCCCCTGTCTTTTTTACGCGGTTACAAGATGCATTCCACTACAAGCCACCAGCTAGCCCACCTCTCTCTATTGTATGGTATACGTGGTGTGGCGTTGAGCTAATGTGCAGTTACTAAGTAACAGAAGGCAATTTGGCAAAAATCCAAGATGTGTCCTCCGATAGAATGCAGCTACAGATATTCCGCACTCGGTCCTGTTCATTTCTTCCTCGTCCCCAGTGTTTTTTGCGCGGTTACAAGATGCATTCTACTACTAGCCCCCAACTAGCCCGCCTCTCTCTATTTTATGGTGTACGTGGTGTGGCTTATGAGCTAATGCGCAGTTACTAAGTAGCAGAAGGCAATTTGTCGAAAATCCAAAATGCGTCCTCCGATAGAATGCAGCTAGAGATATTCCCCACTCGGTCCTGTTCATTTCTTCCTCGTCCCCTGTCTTTTTTGCGCGGTTACAAGATGCATTCAACTACAAGCCACCAACTAGCCCACCTCTCTCTATTATATGGTATTCGTGGTGTGGCTTAGAGCTAATGCGCAGTTTCTGATTAGCAGAAGGCAATTTGGCAAAAATCCAAGATGTGTCCTCCGATAGAATGCAGCTACAGATATTCCGCACTCGGTCCTGTTCATTTCTTCCTCGTCCCCAGTCTTTTTTGCGCGGTTACAAGATGCATTCTACTACTAGCCACCAACCAGCCCGCCTCTCTCTATTTTATGGTGTACGTGGTGTGGCTTATGAGCTAATGCGCAGTTACTAAGTAGCAGAAGGCAATTTGGCAAAAATCCAAGATGAGTCCTCCGATAGAATGCAGCTAGAGATATTCCGCACTCGGTCCTGTTCATTTCTTCCTCGTCCCCTGTCTTTTTTGCGCGGTTACAAGATGCATTCTACTACAAGCCACCAACTAGCCCACCTCTCTCTATTGTATGGTATACGTGGTGTGGCGTTGAGCTAATGTGCAGTTACTAAGTAACAGAAGGCAATTTGGCAAAAATCCAAGATGTGTCCTCCGATAGAATGCAGCTACAGATATTCCGCTCTCGGTCCTGTTCATTTCTTCCTCGTCCCCAGTCTTTTTTGCGCGGTTACAAGATGCATTCTACTACTAGCCACCAACTAGCCCGCCTCTCTCTATTTTATGGTGTACGTGGTGTGGCTTATGAGCTAATGCGCAGTTACTAAGTAGCAGAAGGTAATTTGGCAAAAATCCAAGATGTGTCCTCCGATAGAATGCAGCTACAGATATTCCGCACTCGGTCCTTTTCATTCCTTCCTTGTCCCCTGTCTTTTTTACGCGGTTACAAGATGCATTCCACTACAAGCCACCAGCTTGCCCACCTCTCTCTATTGTATGGTATACGTGGTGTGGCGTATGAGCTAATGCGCAGTTACTAAGTAGCAGAAAGCAATTTGGCAAAAATCAAAGATGTGTCCTCTGATAGAACGCGGCTACAGAAATTCCGCGCTCTGTCCTGTTCATTTCTTCCTCGTCCCCAGTCTTTTTTGCGCGGTTACAAGATGCATTCTACTACTAGCCACCAACTAGCCCTCCTCTCACTATTTTATGGTGTACGTGGTGTGGCTTATGAGCTAATGCGCAGTTACTAAGTAGCAGAAGGCAATTTGGCAAAAATCCAAGATGAGTCCTCCGATAGAATGCAGCTAGAGATATTCCGCACTCGGTCCTGTTCATTTCTTCCTCGTCCCCTGTCTTTTTTGCGCGGTTACAAGATGCATTCTACTACAAGCCACCAACTAGCCCACCTCTCTCTATTGTATGGTATACGTGGTGTGGCGTTGAGCTAATGTGCAGTTACTAAGTAACAGAAGGCAATTTGGCAAAAATCCAAGATGTGTCCTCCGATAGAATGCAGCTACAGATATTCCGCTCTCGGTCCTGTTCATTTCTTCCTCGTCCCCAGTCTTTCTTGCGCGGTTACAAGATGCATTCTACTACTAGCCACCAACTAGCCCGCCTCTCTCTATTTTATGGTGTACGTGGTGTGGCTTATGAGCTAATGCGCAGTTACTAAGTAGCAGAAGGTAATTTGGCAAAAATCCAAGATGAGTCCTCCGATAGAATGCAGCTACAGATATTCCGCACTCGGGTCTGTTCATTTCTTCCTCTTTCCGTGTCTTTTTTGCGCGGTTACAAGATGCATTCTACTACTAGCCACCAACTAGCCCACCTCTCTCTATTGTATAGTATACGTGGTGTGGCGTATGAGCTAATGCACAGTTACTAAGTAGCAGAAAGCAATGTGGCAAAAATCCAAGATGTGTCCTCCGATAGAACGCGGCTACAGCAATTCCGCGCTCTGTCCTGTTCATGTCTTCCTCGTGCCCTGTCTTTTTTGAGCCGTTACAAGATGCATTCTACTACAAGCCACCAACTAGCCCGCCTCTCTCGATTATATGGTATACGTGGAGTGGCTTATGAGCTAATGCGCAGTTTCTGATTAGCAGAAGGCAATTTGGCAGAAATCCAAGATGTGTCCTCCGATAGAATGCAGCTACAGATATTCCGCACTCGGTCCTTTTCATTCCTTCCTTGTCCCCTGTCTTTTTTACGCGGTTACAAGATGCATTCCACTTCAAGCCACCAGCTTGCCCACCTCTCTCTATTGTATGGTATACGTGGAGTGGCTTATGAGCTAATACGCAGTTTCTGATTAGCAGAAGGCAATTTGGCAAAAATCCAAGATGTGTCTCCGATAGAATGCAGCAACAGATATTCGGCACTCGGTCCTCTTCATTTCTTAATCGTCCCTGTCTTTTTTGCGCGGTTACAAGATGCATTCTACTACTAGCCACCAACTAGCCCACCTCTCTCTATTGTATGGTATACGTGGTGTGGCGTATGAGCTAATGCGCAGTTACTAAGTAGCAGAAAGCAATTTGGCAAAAATCCAAGATGTGTCCTCCGATAGAATGCAGCTACAGATATTCCGCACTCGGTCCTTTTCATTCCTTCCTTGTCCCCTGTCTTTTTTACGCGGTTACAAGATGCATTCCACTACAAGCCACCAGCTTGCCCACCTCTCTCTATTGGATGGTATACGTGGTGTGGCGTATGAGCTAATGCGCACTTACTAAGTAGCAGAAGGCAATTTGGCAAAAATCCAAGATGAGTCCTCCGATAGAATGCAGCTAGAGATATTCCGCACTCGGTCCTGTTCATTTCTTCCTCGTCCCCTGTCTTTTTTGCGCGGTTACAAGATGCATTCTACTACTAGCCACCAACTAGCACACCTCTCTATATTATATGGTATTCTTTGTGTGGCTTATGAGCTAATGCGCAGTTTCTGATTAGCAGAAGGCAAGTTGGAAAAAATCCAAGATGTGTCCTCTGATAGAATGCAGCTACAGATATTCCGCACTCGGTCCTGTTCATTCCTTCCTCGTCCCCTGTCTTTTTTACGCGGTTACAAGATGCATTCCACTACAAGCCACCAGTAGCACAAATCTCTCTATCGTATGGTATACGTGGTGTGGCGTAGGAGCTAATGCGCAGTTATAAGTAGAAGAAGGCAATTTGGCAAAAATTCAAGATGTGTCCTCCGATATAATGCGGCTACAGAAATTCCGTGCTCTGTCCTGTTCATGTCTTCCTCGTGCCCTGTCTTTTTTGCGCGGTTACAAGATGCATTCTACTACAAGCCACCAACTAGCCCGCCTCTCTCGATTATATGGTATACGTGGAGTGGCTTATGAGCTAATGCGCAGTTTCTGATTAGCAGGAGGCAATTTTGCAAAAATCCAAGATGTGTCCACCGATAGGATGCAGCTACAGATATACCGCACTCGCTCCTGTTCATTTCTTCCTCTTTCCGTGTCTTTTTTGCGCTGTTACAAGATGCATTCTACTACTAGCCACCAACTAGCCCGCCTCTCTAATATATGGTATACGTGGTGTGGCTTAAGAGCTAATGCGCAGTTACTAATTAGCAGAAGGTAATTTGGCAAAAATCCAAGATGAGTCCTCCGATAGAATGCAGCTACAGATATTCCGCACTCGGGTCTGTTCATTTCTTCCTCTTTCCGTGTATTTTTTCCGCGGTTACAAGATGCATTCTACTACTAGCCACCAACTAGCCCACCTCTCTCTATTGTATAGTATACGTGGTGTGGCGTATGAGCTAATGCACAGTTACTAAGTAGCAGAAAGCAATGTGGCAAAAATCCAAGATGTGTCCTCCGATAGAACGCGGCTACAGCAATTCCGCGCTCTGTCCTGTTCATGTCTTCCTCGTGCCCTGTCTTTTTTGAGCCGTTACAAGATGCATTCTACTACAAGCCACCAACTAGCCCGCCTCTCTCGATTATATGGTATACGTGGAGTGGCTTATGAACTAATGCGTAGTTTCTGATTAGCAGAAGGCAATTTGGCAAAAATCAAAATGTGTCTTCCGATAGAATGCAGCTACAGATATTCCGCACTCGGTCCTTTTCATTCCTTCCTTGTCCCCTGTCTTTACTAATTAGCAGAAGGTAATTTGGCAAAAATCCAAGATGAGTCCTCCGATAGAATGCAGCTACAGATATTCCGCACTCGGGTCTGTTCATTTCTTCCTCTTTCCGTGTATTTTTTCCGCGGTTACAAGATGCATTCTACTACTAGCCACCAACTAGCCCACCTCTCTCTATTGTATAGTATACGTGGTGTGGCGTATGAGCTAATGCACAGTTACTAAGTAGCAGAAAGCAATGTGGCAAAAATCCAAGATGTGTCCTCCGATAGAACGCGGCTACAGCAATTCCGCGCTCTGTCCTGTTCATGTCTTCCTCGTGCCCTGTCTTTTTTGAGCCGTTACAAGATGCATTCTACTACAAGCCACCAACTAGCCCGCCTCTCTCGATTATATGGTATACGTGGAGTGGCTTATGAGCTAATGCGCAGTTTCTGATTAGCAGAAGGCAATTTGGCAGAAATCCAAGATGTGTCCTCCGATAGAATGCAGCTACAGATATTCCGCACTCGGTCCTTTTCATTCCTTCCTTGTCCCCTGTCTTTTTTACGCGGTTACAAGATGCATTCCACTTCAAGCCACCAGCTTGCCCACCTCTCTCTATTGTATGGTATACGTGGTGTGGCGTATGAGCTAATGTGCAGTTACTAAGTAGCAGAAGGCAATTTGGCAAAAATCCAAGATGAGTCCTCCGATAGAATGCAGCAACAGATATTCGGCACTCGGTCCTCTTCATTTCTTCCTCGTCCCCTGTCTTTTTTGCGCGGTTACAAGATGAATTCTACTACTAGCCACCAACTAGCCCACCTCTCTCTATTATATGGTATTCTTTGTGTGGCTTATGAGCTAATGCGCAGTTTCTGATTAGCAGAAGGCAATTTGGCAAAAATCCAAGATGTGTCCTCCGATAGAATGCAGCTACAGATATTCCGCACTCGGTCCTGTTCATTCCTTCCTCGTCCCCTGTCTTTTTTACGCGGTTACAAGATGCATTCCACTACAAGCCACCAGCTTGCCCACCTCTCTGTATTGTATGGTATACGTGGTGTGGCGTTGAGCTAATGTGCTGTTACTAAGTAGCAGAAGGCAATTTGGCAAAAATCCAAGATGTGTCCTCCGATAGAACGCGGCTACAGCAATTCCGCGCTCTGTCCTGTTCATGTCTTCCTCGTGCCCTGTCTTTTTTGAGCAGTTACAAGATGCTTTCTACTACAAGCCAACAACTAGCCCACCTCTCTCTATTATATGGTATTCGTTGTGTGGCTTATGAGCAAATGCGCAGTTTCTGATTAGCAGAAGGCAATTTGGCAAAAATCCAAGATGTGTCCTCCGATAGAATGCAGCTACAGATATTCCGCACTCGGTCCTGTTCATTCCTTCCTCGTCCCCTGTCTTTTTTACGCGGTTACAAGATGCATTCTACTACAAGCCACCAGCTTGCCCACCTCTCTCTATTGTATGGTATACGTGGAGTGGCTTATGAGCTAATGCGCAGTTTCTGATTAGCAGAAGGCAATTTGGCAGAAATCCAAGATGTGTCCTCCGATAGAATGCAGCTACAGATATTCCGCACTCGGTCCTTTTCAATCCTTCCTTGTCCCCTGTCTTTTTTACGCGGTTACAAGATGCATTCCACTTCAAGCCACCAGCTTGCCCACCTCTCTCTATTGTATGGTATACGTGGTGTGGCTTAAGAGCTAATGCGCAGTTACTAATTAGCAGAAGGTAATTTGGCAAAAATCCAAGAATAGTCCTCCGATAGAATGCAGCTACAGATATTCCGCACTCGGGTCTGTTCATTTCTTCCTCTTTCCGTGTCTTTTTTGCGCGGTTACAAGATGCATTCTACTACTAGCCACCAACTAGCCCACCTCTCTCTATTGTATAGTATACGTGGTGTGGCGTATGAGCTAATGCACAGTTACTAAGTAGCAGAAAGCAATGTGGCAAAAATCCAAGATGTGTCCTCAGTTAGAACGCGGCTACAGCAATTCCGCGCTCTGTCCTGTTCATGTCTTCCTCGTGCCCTGTCTTTTTTGAGCCGTTACAAGATGCATTCTACTACAAGCCACCAACAAGCCCGCCTCTCTCGATTATATGGTATACGTGGAGTGGCTTATGAGCTAATGCGCAGTTTCTGATTAGCAGAAGGCAATTTGGCAAAAATCAAAGATGTGTCTTCCGATAGAATGCAGCTACAGATATTCCGCACTCGGTCCTTTTCATTCCTTCCTTGTCTCCTGTCTTTTTTACGCGGTTACAAGATGCATTCCACTACAAGCCACCAGCTTGCCCACCTCTCTCTATTGTATGGTATACGTGGTGTGGCTTAGAGCTAATGCGCAGTTTCTGATTAGCAGAAGGCAATTTGGCAAAAATCCAAGATGTGTCCTCCGATAGAATGCAGCTACAGATATTCCGCATTCGGTCCTGTTCATTCCTTCCTCATCCCTTGTCTTTTTTACGTGGTTACAAGATGCACACCACTAAAAGCCACCAACTAGCCCACCTTTCTCGATTATATGGTGTTCAATGTGTGGCTTATGAGCTAATGCGCAGTTTCTGATTATCAGAAGGCAATTTGGCAAAAATCCAAGATGTGTCCTCCGATAGAATGCAGCTACAGATATTCCGCACTCGGTCCTGTTCATTCCTTCCTCGTCCCCTGTCTTTTTTACGCGGTTACAAGATGCATTCCACTACAAGCCACCAGCTAGCCCACCTCTCTCTATTGTATGGTATACGTGGTGTGGCGTTGAGCTAATGTGCAGTTACTAAGTAACAGAATGCAATTTGGCAAAAGTCCAAGATGTGTCCTCCGATAGAATGCAGCTACAGATATTCCGCACTCGGGTCTGTTCATTTCTTCCTCTTTCCGTGTCTTTTTTGCGCGGTTACAAGATGCATTCTACTACTAGCCACCAACTAGCCCACCTCTCTCTATTGTATAGTATACGTGGTGTGGCGTATGAGCTAATGCACAGTTACTAAGTAGCAGAAAGCAATGTGGCAAAAATCCAAGATGTGTCCTCCGATAGAACGCGGCTACAGCAATTCCGCGCTCTGTCCTGTTCATGTCTTCCTCGTGCCCTGTCTTTTTTGAGCCGTTACAAGATGCATTCTACTACAAGCCACCAACAAGCCCGCCTCTCTCGATTATATGGTATACGTGGAGTGGCTTATGAGCTAATGCGCAGTTTCTGATTAGCAGAAGGCAATTTGGCAAAAATCCAAGATGAGTCCTCCGATAGAATGCAGCTAGAGATATTCCGCACTCGGTCCTGTTCATTTCTTCCTCGTCCCCTGTCTTTTTTGCGCGGTTACAAGATGCATTCTACTACAAGCCACCAACTAGCCCACCTCTCTCTATTGTATGGTATACGTGGTGTGGCGTTGAGCTAATGTGCAGTTACTAAGTAACAGAAGGCAATTTGGCAAAAATCCAAGATGTGTCCTCCGATAGAATGCAGCTACAGATATTCCGCTCTCGGTCCTGTTCATTTCTTCCTCGTCCCCAGTCTTTTTTGCGCGGTTACAAGATGCATTCTACTACTAGCCACCAACTAGCCCGCCTCTCTCTATTTTATGGTGTACGTGGTGTGGCTTATGAGCTAATGCGCAGTTACTAAGTAGCAGAAGGTAATTTGGCAAAAATCCAAGATGAGTGCTCCGATAGAATGCAGCTACAGATATTCCGCACTCGGGTCTGTTCATTTCTTCCTCTTTCCGTGTCTTTTTTGCGCGGTTACAAGATGCATTCTACTACTAGCCACCAACTAGCCCACCTCTCTCTATTGTATAGTATACGTGGTGTGGCGTATGAGCTAATGCACAGTTACTAAGTAGCAGAAAGCAATGTGGCAAAAATCCAAGATGTGTCCTCCGATAGAACGCGGCTACAGCAATTCCGCGCTCTGTCCTGTTCATGTCTTCCTCGTGCCCTGTCTTTTTTGCGTGGTTACAACATGCATTCCACTATAAGCCACCAACTAGCCCGCCTCTCTAATATATGGTGTTCGTTGTGTGGCTTATGAGCTAATGCGCAGTTTGTGATTAGCAGAAGGCAATTTGGCAAAAATCCAAGATGAGTCTTCCGATACAATGCAGCTACAGATATTCCGCACTCGGTCCTGTTCATTACTTCCTCGTCCCCTGTCTTTTTTACGCGGTTACAAGATGCATTCTACTACAAGCCACCAACTAGCCCACCTCTCTCTATTGTATGGTATACGTGGTGTGGCGTTGAGCTAATGTGCAGTTACTAAGTAACAGAAGGCAATTTGGCAAAAATCCAAGATGTGTCCTCCGATAGAATGCAGCTACAGATATTCCGCTCTCGGTCCTGTTCATTTCTTCCTCGTCCCCAGTCTTTTTTGCGCGGTTACAAGATGCATTCTACTACTAGCCACCAACTAGCCCGCCTCTCTCTATTTTATGGTGTACGTGGTGTGGCTTATGAGCTAATGCGCAGTTACTAAGTAGCAGAAGGTAATTTGGCAAAAATCCAAGATGAGTGCTCCGATAGAATGCAGCTACAGATATTCCGCACTCGGGTCTGTTCATTTCTTCCTCTTTCCGTGTCTTTTTTGCGCGGTTACAAGATGCATTCTACTACAAGCCACCAACAAGCCCGCCTCTCTCGATTATATGGTATACGTGGAGTGGCTTATGAGCTAATGCGCAGTTTCTGATTAGCAGAAGGCAATTTGGCAAAAATCAAAGATGTGTCTTCCGATAGAATGCAGCTACAGATATTCCGCACTCGGTCCTTTTCATTCCTTCCTTGTCTCCTGTCTTTTTTACGCGGTTACAAGATGCATTCCACTACAAGCCACCAGCTTGCCCACCTCTCTCTATTGTATGGTATACGTGGTGTGGCTTAGAGCTAATGCGCAGTTTCTGATTAGCAGAAGGCAATTTGGCAAAAATCCAAGATGTGTCCTCCGATAGAATGCAGCTACAGATATTCCGCATTCGGTCCTGTTCATTCCTTCCTCATCCCTTGTCTTTTTTACGTGGTTACAAGATGCACTCCACTAAAAGCCACCAACTAGCCCACCTTTCTCGATTATATGGTATTCATTGTGTGGCTTATGAGCTAATGCGCAGTTTCTGATTATCAGAAGGCAATTTGGCAAAAATCCAAGATGTGTCCTCCGATAGAATGCAGCTACAGATATTCCGCACTCGGTCCTGTTCATTCCTTCCTCGTCCCCTGTCTTTTTTACGCGGTTACAAGATGCATTCCACTACAAGCCACCAGCTAGCCCACCTCTCTCTATTGTAT
Organism: Amblyomma americanum; assembly: GCA_030143305.2. Classification (NCBI taxonomy): domain Eukaryota; kingdom Metazoa; phylum Arthropoda; class Arachnida; order Ixodida; family Ixodidae; genus Amblyomma; species Amblyomma americanum. Next base: position 11,337 of record JARKHS020017417.1, read on the forward strand.
GGTATACGTGGTGTGGCGTTGAGCTAATGTGCAGTTACTAAGTAACAGAATGCAATTTGGCAAAAGTCCAAGATGTGTCCTCCGATAGAATGCAGCTACAGATATTCCGCACTCGGTCCTGTTCATTTCTTCCTCGTCCCCAGTCTTTTTTGCGCGGTTACAAGATGCATTCTACTACTAGCCCCCAACTAGCCCGCCTCTCTCTATTTTATGGTGTACGTGGTGTGGCTTATGAGCTAATGCGCAGTTTCTGATTAGCAGGAGGCAATTTGGCAAAAATCCAAGATGTGTCCACCGATAGAATGCAGCTACAGATATTCCGCACTCGGTCCTGTTCATTCCTTCCTCGTCCCCTGTCTTTTTTGCGTGGTTACAACATGCATTCCACTATAAGCCACCAACTAGCCCGCCTCTCTAATATATAGTGTTCGTTGTGTGGCTTATGAGCTAATGCACAGTTACTAAGTAGCAGAAAGCAATGTGGCAAAAATCCAAGATGTGTCCTCCGATAGAACGCGGCTACAGCAATTCCGCGCTCTGTCCTGTTCATGTCTTCCTCGTGCCCTGTCTTTTTTGAGCCGTTACAAGATGCATTCTACTACAAGCCACCAACAAGCCCGCCTCTCTCGATTATATGGTATACGTGGAGTGGCTTATGAGCTAATGCGCAGTTTCTGATTAGCAGAAGGCAATTTGGCAAAAATCAAAGATGTGTCTTCCGATAGAATGCAGCTACAGATATTCCGCACTCGGTCCCTTTCATTCCTTCCTTGTCTCCTGTCTTTTTTACGCGGTTACAAGATGCATTCCACTACAAGCCACCAGCTTGCCCACCTCTCTCTATTGTATGGTATACGTGGTGTGGCTTAGAGCTAATGCGCAGTTTCTGATTAGCAGAAGGCAATTTGGCAGAAATCCAAGATGTGTCCTCCGATAGAATGCAGCTACAGATATTCCGCACTCGGTCCTTTTCATTCCTTCCTTGTCCCCTGTCTTTTTTACGCGGTTACAAGATGCATTCCACTTCAAGCCACCAGCTTCCCCACCTCTCTCTATTGTATGGTATACGTGGTGTGGCGTTGAGCTAATGTGCAGTTACTAAGTAACAGAAGGCAATTTGGCAAAAATCCAAGATGTGTCCTCCGATAGAATGCAGCTACAGATATTCCGCACTCGGTCCTGTTCATTTCTTCCTCGTCCCCAGTCTTTTTTGCGCGTTTACAAGATGCATTCTACTACTAGCCCCCAACTAGCCCGCCTCTCTCTATTTTATGGTGTACGTGGTGTGGCTTATGAGCTAATGCGCAGTTACTAAGTAGCAGAAGGCAATTTGGCAAAAATCCAAGATGAGTCCTCCGATAGAATGCAGCTAGAGATATTCCGCACTCGGTCCTGTTCATTTCTTCCTCGTCCCCTGTCTTTTTTGCGCGGTTACAAGATGCATTCTACTACAAGCCACCAACTAGCCCACCTCTCTCTATTATATGGTATTCGTGGTGTGGCTTAGAGCTAATGCGCAGTTTCTGATTAGCAGAAGGCAATTTGGCAAAAATCCAAGATGTGTCCTCCGATAGAATGCAGCTACAGATATTCCGCACTCGGTCCTGTTCATTTCTTCCTCGTCCCCAGTCTTTTTTGCGCGGTTACAAGATGCATTCTACTACTAGCCACCAACTAGCCCGCCTCTCTCTATTTTATGGTGTACGTGGTGTGGCTTATGAGCTAATGCGCAGTTACTAAGTAGCAGAAGGCAATTTGGCAAAAATCCAAGATGAGTCCTCCGATAGAATGCAGCTAGAGATATTCCGCACTCGGTCCTGTTCATTTCTTCCTCGTCCCCTGTCTTTTTTGCGCGGTTACAAGATGCATTCTACTACAAGCCACCAACTAGCCCACCTCTCTCTATTGTATGGTATACGTGGTGTGGCGTTGAGCTAATGTGCAGTTACTAAGTAACAGAAGGCAATTTGGCAAAAATCCAAGATGTGTCCTCCGATAGAATGCAGCTACAGATATTCCGCACTCGGTCCTGTTCATTTCTTCCTCGTCCCCAGTCTTTCTTGCGCGGTTACAAGATGCATTCCACTACAAGCCACCAGCTAGCCCACCTCTCTCTATTGTATGGTATACGTGGTGTGGCGTTGAGCTAATGTGCAGTTACTAAGTAACAGAAGGCAATGTGGCAAAAGTCCAAGATGTGTCCTCCGATAGAATGCAGGTACAGATATTCAGCACTCGGTCCTGTTCATTTCTTCCTCGTCCCCAGTCTTTTTTGCGCGGTTACAAGATGCATTCTACTACTAGCCCCCAACTAGCCCGCCTCTCTCTATTTTATGGTGTACGTGGTGTGGCTTATGAGCTAATGCGCAGTTTCTGATTAGCAGGAGGCAATTTGGCAAAAATCCAAGATGTGTCCACCGATAGAATGCAGCTACAGATATTCCGCACTCGGTCCTGTTCATTCCTTCCTCGTCCCCTGTCTTTTTTGCGTGGTTACAACATGCATTCCACTATAAGCCCCCAACTAGCCCGCCTCTCTAATATATGGTGTTCGTTGTGTGGCTTATGAGCTAATGCGCAGTTTGTGATTAGCAGAAGGCAATTTGGCAAAAATCCAAGATGAGTCTTCCGATACAATGCAGCTACAGATATTCCGCACTCGGTCCTGTTCATTCCTTCCTCGTCCCCTGTCTTTTTTACGCGGTTACAAGATGCACTCCACTAAAAGCCACCAGCTAGCCCACCTCTCTCTATTGTATGGTATACGTGGTGTGGCTTAAGAGCTAATGCGCAGTTACTAATTAGCAGAAGGTAATTTGGCAAAAATCCAAGATGAGTCCTCCGATAGAATGCAGCTACAGATATTCCGCACTCGGGTCTGTTCATTTCTTCCTCTTTCCGTGTCTTTTTTGCGCGGTTACAAGATGCATTCTACTACTAGCCACCAACTAGCCCACCTCTCTCTATTGTATAGTATACGTGGTGTGGCGTATGAGCTAATGCATAGTTACTAAGTAGCAGAAAGCAATGTGGCAAAAATCCAAGATGTGTCCTCCGATAGAACGCGGCTACAGCAATTCCGCGCTCTGTCCTGTTCATGTCTTCCTCGTGCCCTGTCTTTTTTGAGCCGTTACAAGATGCATTCTACTACTAGCCACCAACTAGCCCGCCTCTCTCTATTTTATGGTGTACGTGGTGTGGCTTATGAGCTAATGCGCAGTTACTAAGTAGCAGAAGGCAATTTGGCAAAAATCCAAGATGAGTCCTCCGATAGAATGCAGCTAGAGATATTCCGCACTCGGTCCTGTTCATTTCTTCCTCGTCCCCTGTCTTTTTTGCGCGGTTACAAGATGCATTCTACTACAAGCCACCAACTAGCCCACCTCTCTCTATTGTATGGTATACGTGGTGTGGCGTTGAGCTAATGTGCAGTTACTAAGTAACAGAAGGCAATTTGGCAAAAATCCAAGATGTGTCCTCCGATAGAATGCAGCTACAGATATTCCGCACTCGGGTCTGTTCATTTCTTCCTCTTTCCGTGTCTTTTTTGCGCGGTTACAAGATGCATTCTACTACTAGCCACCAACTAGCCCACCTCTCTCTATTGTATAGTATACGTGGTGTGGCGTATGAGCTAATGCACAGTTACTAAGTAGCAGAAAGCAATGTGGCAAAAATCCAAGATGTGTCCTCCGATAGAACGCGGCTACAGCAATTCCGCGCTCTGTCCTGTTCATGTCTTCCTCGTGCCCTGTCTTTTTTGAGCCGTTACAAGATGCATTCTACTACAAGCCACCAACTAGCCCGCCGCTCTCGATTATATGGTATACGTGGAGTGGCTTATGAGCTAATGCGCAGTTTCTGATTAGCAGAAGGCAATTTGGCAAAAATCAAAGATGTGTCTTCCGATAGAATGCAGCTACAGATATTCCGCACTCGGTCCTTTTCATTCCTTCCTTGTCCCCTGTCTTTTTTACGCGGTTACAAGATGCATTCCACTACAAGCCACCAGCTTGCCCACCTCGCTCTATTGTATGGTATACGTGGTGTGGCTTAGAGCTAATGCGCAGTTTCTGATTAGCAGAAGGCAATTTGGCAAAAATCCAAAATGTGTCCTCCGATAGAATGCAGCTACAGATATTCCGCATTCGGTCCTGTTCATTCCTTGCTCGTCCCTTGTCTTTTTTACGTGGTTACAAGATGCACTCCACTAAAAGCCACCAACTAGCCCACCTTTCTCGATTATATGGTATTCATTGTGTGGCTTATGAGCTAATGCGCAGTTTCTGATTATCAGAAGGCAATTTGGCAAAAATCCAAGACGTGTCCCCCGATAGAATGCAGCTACATATATTCCGCACTCGGTCCTGTTCATTCCTTCCTCGTCCCCTGTCTTTTTTACGCGGTTACAAGATGCATTCCACTACAAGCCACCAGCTAGCCCACCTCTCTCTATTGTATGGTATACGTGGTGTGGCGTTGAGCTAATGTGCAGTTACTAAGTAACAGAAGGCAATTTGGCAAAAATCCAAGATGTGTCCTCCGATAGAATGCAGCTACAGATATTCCGCACTCGGTCCTGTTCATTTCTTCCTCCATGGAAAGTGAGAGTAGCGCAAAACGGGACAAAGGGACAGAGAAAGACAGACACAACACTCTGTCCCTTTGTCCCGTTTTGCGCTACTCTCACTTTCCATGGATCACCGTTACCGACTCGCCCAAGTTTCTACCCTTGTGAATTTCTTCCTCGTCCCCAGTCTTTTTTGCGCGGTTACAAGATGCATTCTACTACAAGCCACCAACAAGCCCGCCTCTCTCGATTATATGGTATACGTGGAGTGGCTTATGAGCTAATGCGCAGTTTCTGATTAGCAGAAGGCAATTTGGCAAAAATCAAAGATGTGTCTTCTGATAGAATGCAGCTACAGATATTCCGCAATCGGTCCTTTTCATTCCTTCCTTGTCTCCTGTCTTTTTTACGCGGTTACAAGATGCATTCCACTACAAGCCACCAGCTTGCCCACCTCTCTCTATTGTATGGTATACGTGGTGTGGCTTAGAGCTAATGCGCAGTTTCTGATTAGCAGAAGGCAATTTGGCAAAAATCCAAGATGTGTCCTCCGATAGAATGCAGCTACAGATATTCCGCATTCGGTCCTGTTCATTCCTTCCTCATCCCTTGTCTTTTTTACGTGGTTACAAGATGCACTCCACTAAAAGCCACCAACTAGCCCACCTTTCTCGATTATATGGTATTCATTGTGTGGCTTATGAGCTAATGCGCAGTTTCTGATTATCAGAAGGCAATTTGGCAAAAATCCAAGATGTGTCCTCCGATAGAATGCAGCTACAGATATTCCGCACTCGGTCCTGTTCATTCCTTCCTCGTCCCCTGTCTTTTTTACGCGGTTACAAGATGCATTCCACTACAAGCCACCAGCTAGCCCACCTCTCTCTATTGTATGGTATACGTGGTGTGGCGTTGAGCTAATGTGCAGTTACTAAGTAACAGAATGCAATGTGGCAAAAGTCCAAGATGTGTCCTCCGATAGAATGCAGCTACAGATATTCCGCACTCGGTCCTGTTCATTTCTTCCTCGTCCCCAGTCTTTTTTGCGCGGTTACAAGATGCATTCTACTACTAGCCCCCAACTAGCCCGCCTCTCTCTATTTTATGGTGTACGTGGTGTGGCTTATGAGCTAATGCGCAGTTTCTGATTAGCAGGAGGCAATTTGGCAAAAATCCAAGATGTGTCCACCGATAGAATGCAGCTACAGATATTCCGCACTCGGTCCTGTTCATTCCTTCCTCGTCCCCTGTCTTTTTTGCGTGGTTACAACATGCATTCCACTATAAGCCACCAACTAGCCCGCCTCTCTAATATATAGTGTTCGTTGTGTGGCTTATGAGCTAATGCACAGTTACTAAGTAGCAGAAAGCAATGTGGCAAAAATCCAAGATGTGTCCTCCGATAGAACGCGGCTACAGCAATTCCGCGCTCTGTCCTGTTCATGTCTTCCTCGTGCCCTGTCTTTTTTGAGCCGTTACAAGATGCATTCTACTACAAGCCACCAACAAGCCCGCCTCTCTCGATTATATGGTATACGTGGAGTGGCTTATGAGCTAATGCGCAGTTTCTGATTAGCAGAAGGCAATTTGGCAAAAATCAAAGATGTGTCTTCCGATAGAATGCAGCTACAGATATTCCGCACTCGGTCCCTTTCATTCCTTCCTTGTCTCCTGTCTTTTTTACGCGGTTACAAGATGCATTCCACTACAAGCCACCAGCTTGCCCACCTCTCTCTATTGTATGGTATACGTGGTGTGGCTTAGAGCTAATGCGCAGTTTCTGATTAGCAGAAGGCAATTTGGCAGAAATCCAAGATGTGTCCTCCGATAGAATGCAGCTACAGATATTCCGCACTCGGTCCTTTTCATTCCTTCCTTGTCCCCTGTCTTTTTTACGCGGTTACAAGATGCATTCCACTTCAAGCCACCAGCTTCGCCACCTCTCTCTATTGTATGGTATACGTGGTGTGGCGTTGAGCTAATGTGCAGTTACTAAGTAACAGAAGGCAATTTGGCAAAAATCCAAGATGTGTCCTCCGATAGAATGCAGCTACAGATATTCCGCACTCGGTCCTGTTCATTTCTTCCTCGTCCCCAGTCTTTTTTGCGCGTTTACAAGATGCATTCTACTACTAGCCCCCAACTAGCCCGCCTCTCTCTATTTTATGGTGTACGTGGTGTGGCTTATGAGCTAATGCGCAGTTACTAAGTAGCAGAAGGCAATTTGGCAAAAATCCAAGATGAGTCCTCCGATAGAATGCAGCTAGAGATATTCCGCACTCGGTCCTGTTCATTTCTTCCTCGTCCCCTGTCTTTTTTGCGCGGTTACAAGATGCATTCTACTACAAGCCACCAACTAGCCCACCTCTCTCTATTATATGGTATTCGTGGTGTGGCTTAGAGCTAATGCGCAGTTTCTGATTAGCAGAAGGCAATTTGGCAAAAATCCAAGATGTGTCCTCCGATAGAATGCAGCTACAGATATTCCGCACTCGGTCCTGTTCATTTCTTCCTCGTCCCCAGTCTTTTTTGCGCGGTTACAAGATGCATTCTACTACTAGCCACCAACTAGCCCGCCTCTCTCTATTTTATGGTGTACGTGGTGTGGCTTATGAGCTAATGCGCAGTTACTAAGTAGCAGAAGGCAATTTGGCAAAAATCCAAGATGAGTCCTCCGATAGAATGCAGCTAGAGATATTCCGCACTCGGTCCTGTTCATTTCTTCCTCGTCCCCTGTCTTTTTTGCGCGGTTACAAGATGCATTCTACTACAAGCCACCAACTAGCCCACCTCTCTCTATTGTATGGTATACGTGGTGTGGCGTTGAGCTAATGTGCAGTTACTAAGTAACAGAAGGCAATTTGGCAAAAATCCAAGATGTGTCCTCCGATAGAATGCAGCTACAGATATTCCGCACTCGGTCCTGTTCATTTCTTCCTCGTCCCCAGTCTTTCTTGCGCGGTTACAAGATGCATTCCACTACAAGCCACCAGCTAGCCCACCTCTCTCTATTGTATGGTATACGTGGTGTGGCGTTGAGCTAATGTGCAGTTACTAAGTAACAGAAGGCAATTTGGCAAAAGTCCAAGATGTGTCCTCCGATAGAATGCAGGTACAGATATTCAGCACTCGGTCCTGTTCATTTCTTCCTCGTCCCCAGTCTTTTTTGCGCGGTTACAAGATGCATTCTACTACTAGCCCCCAACTAGCCCGCCTCTCTCTATTTTATGGTGTACGTGGTGTGGCTTATGAGCTAATGCGCAGTTTCTGATTAGCAGGAGGCAATTTGGCAAAAATCCAAGATGTGTCCACCGATAGAATGCAGCTACAGATATTCCGCACTCGGTCCTGTTCATTCCTTCCTCGTCCCCTGTCTTTTTTGCGTGGTTACAACATGCATTCCACTATAAGCCCCCAACTAGCCCGCCTCTCTAATATATGGTGTTCGTTGTGTGGCTTATGAGCTAATGCGCAGTTTGTGATTAGCAGAAGGCAATTTGGCAAAAATCCAAGATGAGTCTTCCGATACAATGCAGCTACAGATATTCCGCACTCGGTCCTGTTCATTCCTTCCTCGTCCCCTGTCTTTTTTACGCGGTTACAAGATGCACTCCACTAAAAGCCACCAGCTAGCCCACCTCTCTCTATTGTATGGTATACGTGGTGTGGCTTAAGAGCTAATGCGCAGTTACTAATTAGCAGAAGGTAATTTGGCAAAAATCCAAGATGAGTCCTCCGATAGAATGCAGCTACAGATATTCCGCACTCGGGTCTGTTCATTTCTTCCTCTTTCCGTGTCTTTTTTGCGCGGTTACAAGATGCATTCTACTACTAGCCACCAACTAGCCCACCTCTCTCTATTGTATAGTATACGTGGTGTGGCGTATGAGCTAATGCATAGTTACTAAGTAGCAGAAAGCAATGTGGCAAAAATCCAAGATGTGTCCTCCGATAGAACGCGGCTACAGCAATTCCGCGCTCTGTCCTGTTCATGTCTTCCTCGTGCCCTGTCTTTTTTGAGCCGTTACAAGATGCATTCTACTACTAGCCACCAACTAGCCCGCCTCTCTCTATTTTATGGTGTACGTGGTGTGGCTTATGAGCTAATGCGCAGTTACTAAGTAGCAGAAGGCAATTTGGCAAAAATCCAAGATGAGTCCTCCGATAGAATGCAGCTAGAGATATTCCGCACTCGGTCCTGTTCATTTCTTCCTCGTCCCCTGTCTTTTTTGCGCGGTTACAAGATGCATTCTACTACAAGCCACCAACTAGCCCACCTCTCTCTATTGTATGGTATACGTGGTGTGGCGTTGAGCTAATGTGCAGTTACTAAGTAACAGAAGGCAATTTGGCAAAAATCCAAGATGTGTCCTCCGATAGAATGCAGCTACAGATATTCCGCACTCGGGTCTGTTCATTTCTTCCTCTTTCCGTGTCTTTTTTGCGCGGTTACAAGATGCATTCTACTACTAGCCACCAACTAGCCCACCTCTCTCTATTGTATAGTATACGTGGTGTGGCGTATGAGCTAATGCACAGTTACTAAGTAGCAGAAAGCAATGTGGCAAAAATCCAAGATGTGTCCTCCGATAGAACGCGGCTACAGCAATTCCGCGCTCTGTCCTGTTCATGTCTTCCTCGTGCCCTGTCTTTTTTGAGCCGTTACAAGATGCATTCTACTACAAGCCACCAACTAGCCCGCCGCTCTCGATTATATGGTATACGTGGAGTGGCTTATGAGCTAATGCGCAGTTTCTGATTAGCAGAAGGCAATTTGGCAAAAATCAAAGATGTGTCTTCCGATAGAATGCAGCTACAGATATTCCGCACTCGGTCCTTTTCATTCCTTCCTTGTCCCCTGTCTTTTTTACGCGGTTACAAGATGCATTCCACTACAAGCCACCAGCTTGCCCACCTCGCTCTATTGTATGGTATACGTGGTGTGGCTTAGAGCTAATGCGCAGTTTCTGATTAGCAGAAGGCAATTTGGCAAAAATCCAAGATGTGTCCTCCGATAGAATGCAGCTACAGATATTCCGCATTCGGTCCTGTTCATTCCTTCCTCGTCCCTTGTCTTTTTTACGTGGTTACAAGATGCACTCCACTAAAAGCCACCAACTAGCCCACCTTTCTCGATTATACGGTATTCATTGTGTGGCTTATGAGCTAATGCGCAGTTTCTGATTATCAGAAGGCAATTTGGCAAAAATCCAAGACGTGTCCCCCGATAGAATGCAGCTACATATATTCCGCACTCGGTCCTGTTCATTCCTTCCTCGTCCCCTGTCTTTTTTACGCGGTTACAAGATGCATTCCACTACAAGCCACCAGCTAGCCCACCTCTCTCTATTGTATGGTATACGTGGTGTGGCGTTGAGCTAATGTGCAGTTACTAAGTAACAGAAGGCAATTTGGCAAAAATCCAAGATGTGTCCTCCGATAGAATGCAGCTACAGATATTCCGCACTCGGTCCTGTTCATTTCTTCCTCCATGGAAAGTGAGAGTAGCGCAAAACGGGACAAAGGGACAGAGAAAGACAGACACAACACTCTGTCCCTTTGTCCCGTTTTGCGCTACTCTCACTTTCCATGGATCACCGTTACCGACTCGCCCAAGTTTCTACCCTTGTGAATTTCTTCCTCGTCCCCAGTCTTTTTTGCGCGGTTACAAGATGCATTCTACTACTAGCCACCAACTAGCCCGCCTCTCTATTTTATGGTGTACGTGGTGTGGCTTATGAGCTAATGCGCAGTTACTAAGTAGCAGAAGGCAATTTGGCAAAATTCCAAGATGAGTCCTCCGATTGAATGCAGCTACAGATATTCCGCACTCGGTCCTGTTCATTTCTTCCTCGTCCCCTGTCTTTTTTGCGCGGTTACAAGATGCATTCTACTACAAGCCACCAACTAGCCCACCTCTCTCTATTATATGGTGTGCGTTGTGTGGCTTATGAGCAAATGCGCAGTTTCTGATTAGCAGAAGGCAATTTGGCAAAAATCCAAGATGTGTCCTCCGATAGAATGCAGCTACAGATATTCCGCACTCGGTCCTGTTCATTCCTTCCTCGTCCCCTGTCTTTTTTACGCGGTTACAAGATGCATTCCACTACAAGCCACCAGCTTGCCCACCTCTCTCTATTGTATGGTATACGTGGTGTGGCGTTGAGCTAATGTGCAGTTACTAAGTAGCAGAAGGCAATTTGGCAAAAATCCAAGATGTGTCCTCCGATAGAACGCGGCTACAGCAATTCCGCCCTCTGTCCTTTTCATGTCTTCCTCTTGCCCTGTCTTTTTTGAGCAGTTACAAGATGCTTTCTACTACAAGCCACCAACTAGCCCACCTCTCTCTATTATATGGTATTCGTTGTGTGGCTTATGAGCTAATGCGCAGTTTCTGATTAGCAGAAGGCAATTTGGCAAAAATCCAAGATGTGTCCTCCGATAGAATGCAGCTACAGATATTCCGCACTCGGTCCTGTTCATTCCTTCCTCGTCCCCTGTCTTTTTTGACGCGGTTACAACATGCATTCCACTACAAGCCACCAGCTTGCCCGCCTCTCTCTATTGTATGGTATACGTGGTGTGGCTTATGAGCTAATGCGCAGTTTCTGATTAGCAGAAGGCAATTTGGCAAAAATCCAAGATGTGTCCTCCGATAGAATGCAGCTACAGATATTCCGCACTCGGTCCTGTTCATTCCTTCCTCGTCCCCTGTCTTTTTTACGCGGTTACAAGATGCATTCCACTACAAGCCACCAGCTAGCCCACCTCTCTCTATTGTATGGTATACGTGGTGTGGCTTAGGAGCTAATGCGCAGTTACTAATTAGCAGAAGGCAATTTGGCAAAAATTCAAGATGTGTCTTCCGATAGAATGCAGCTACAGATATTCCGCACTCGGTCCTGTTCATGTCTTCCTCGTGCCCTGTCTTTTTTG
>JARKHS020017418.1:0-78043 GCA_030143305.2 Amblyomma americanum
GAAAGGTTCTTTTTAGTCGGCGACGCACGCGGCCTCCCGGAACGCTCATTGTCCTGCAAGTCTTCACGGCCTTTTGCGAACTCAAAACACCACCACCGAACACTTCTCAAAGCGAGACACATTTCCCCATATGTTGGCTGCATTTCTCAGTGGATTTCGATGGGCGTTCGTCCCTTGCACAATAGAAAATGAATCACACTTCATTGCTCGTATGCCGTGGACGTGTGAAGCACAGCAGCCATCCTCAGCAACTGACAGCAACGCCGTGCCACGGGGCTACCGGCAGGTCCAAGAAAGGCCCACCGCTGGGAATGCATATGTTGGCTTTGCATTTACAGCCGTAACTTGGCTAGAAAAAAATAAGGACAAATACTTTCTGATTCTCCCTGCATGTTGTCCATGTTGTCTAGAGAACTCGTTGTTTAAAGGACATTATCTCGCACTCATGGTGGTGTCGGCGTTGTCGCCCTGTTATGCTACAACCGGAGATCAGCAGGTACGAGTGTGACGGGATCCTGTCGGACCTGCCATTGGGAATTTTATTGAGAGGGGTGTGTCCTGCAACCATCGGTTTAAGTTATTGGCCCCTAGTAACGGTGCCGGATTCCATGAGTTTTGCTTGCACGTATATTCGCGCTGATCCCTACAGACATACGAGTGCAAACACAGCTGACAAAAAGTAAGTAGATAAAGCGAAAATCCCGCATTAGCAGCTCCAAAAACACTGCTGGCGCGCTATTCATGCTTTCTGAAGCTTAGGCACACTCACATCAATGGCTGCAGCCTCTCACTATCACCCCCACAAGAGCAATGTTGCGTGGCATCAATACCCTCCTCCTTTTCCAATCGGTGTTCTCCACACAGCACTCGCCCTTTGAGCTAAGAGGTACAAAGTTCTGTTTATTGCATGATGCGTAGGTTTCATCGAGAATTAGACACACCATATCTCCTCTTTAAAAATGATGAGGAATCAATTCACCGTCTTTGTTAATCTCATCGTCGTTTAAGCGTTAAGGACGACACAGACCAAAGACAGTGACCACTACTCGTAGCTTACACATTTTTATTTATTGAAGTTTTAGTTACTATAGGCACTTTGTCACTGATACTTCGCTGCATCCAGGCTGGTCATTTTCAGAAAACGGAAGATCCCGCTTTCACTTTTTTTGCGTCGGAAAAACGCGCTGTCTTATTTGTGAGTTGGCTTCTGTTCATGCACTGACTTCACCAGGCTTACTGTTTCATTTTTTACTTTGCTTCCTGTCTTGCTCTCCCGATGCTGAAAATGCTGAATTTAGTAGGGGTGCTGATTTGTTAGAGGTAGCCAAAAAGAACGTTCTCCCTCTCCCTTTACTGAAATCACCAATACCTTTGTATACATTTTAAAAAATGTTAAAACTGCACAAGTTTGAATCCTCAGAAATTTTAAGTTGTTTCTTTTCTTAGCCATTATACACTACAACTTATGATTCTCCATTTGATTATAATTTGTTGCTCCTTTTCTTTCTATTTTCGGTTTTTTCTTTGCCTTTCGCATAAGATTGCTGTGTTTGCGCTGGTTTATTATATTCTTTTCATGTAGGTATAGGCAGCCCAGTTTGCATTTTCGGCCTTTGCGCCTCCTGCGGTCAAAATATCTTTTAACCATGTGATGTAGCTCTATATACAAAATAAAAATATTGTAAGCGCAATTTTACAAACGATTTAGAATTTTGACTTTCGTAATTAATATGCACTGAGTAGATATTAAGATCGGTTTTAAATCACTGACGATTAATGACACCAGTTATAGGGTCGGTAAAGTGACAAGAACGGACACATGAATTCATGTCTATATTAAACGACTACAAATTCATGTTTCCTAAGCCGCTTCAGTTTGTGTAAACATACCCAGAAATTCTGCACAAGCGCACTTTTCAACAGGCTGTTGTTTATGAACCAAATTTTTGACATACCTTAAGCCTGCCCCATATCGATCAATACATTCGCCGATTCACGTCGAGACGCTTGTAGATTTCTGCTATTTGATGTCAAAAACTCGTGCCATTGGCATTCTATGGCAGTCTTAACTACTCGGGAGAGTGGAGGACACAGTTTAAAAGCAAAATGTTGCTATGCATCATAGGTCGGGCCATTCTCATCAGTATGTTCATAACAGCGCCTTAAAATATTAAACATTTTCCTCACAATTTAAAGTGATGCCCAAGAAGGCTGCACTTGCCATGAGCACAGCGCGGAAATCAAGCAGAAAACAGTAAAGAAAGCGTTCGGGACACCCTCGCCTTGTCGGAGAGGGCTTAGGCATCCACAGCAGCTCTCTCTCTCTCTTCATAGAATCCAGATAAGCGGAAACTGTGAAACGCCATGTGCGGTAGAGATGATGTGCTACATACAAGTCTAGCCTTGTGCAAGTTTCGAATGAAACGACTTCTTCGGTTATATTTATGGCACTGCTGTTATTTTTATTTACTTATTCCTGCTTTGGTATGATGGCAGTTGAAAAGTAACCTTGCAACACAACTGTGTGCTGAAGTCGTGCTTGGTGAAGGAATAATTGTTCTCCAGGCAGCAGTCCCGTGCACGATAGCTATATTTAGGGCAGTCTTAGATTTATCATGAAGGTCGAAAATAAAGGTGAACAGAAAAATTGTAATATTGCGAGTACACTGCAGTGAATGTCAATGCTCGGGTTAACAAATGTCGAATTACCACCGTCCTTGACCCTTACCATTCGTTCGAAATTCTGTGCCGTATTTGTGAGCCCTATTTCCTCTCAGCGATGACGTTTTCACCCGATTCGCCAGAAGCTGGTGAGCGATTGAGAATTATTCTCCGCTGTGCTCTCTGCCGTTCCAGAGCTTCAAAATAACCAGAAAAAGGAGCCCGAAAAGTGTGTGAGACAGTTGCCGATAAAAAGGGTGAGTGAACGTCGCGTCCATGTAATCCGCGTTAGTCTTAACTATTGTTTTGTTGCCTGAGGATCCCCTTTTCAATTTTTTTCTATGAAATTTCTTTCACAGACGCGAGTATTTGGACGCTCGTTATCCTGCCTCTATCCTTGCGCCGGCCGGCATGTAAAATTAGGCTACGAGGCTGACGGAACTCTTTGCTGGGTAAGTGCATCCTGCACGCCGTCTACTGTCAGTGAGGCATCCAAATGCCGTAGCTATCTTAGAGGCTTCTGGGAACCTCCACTGTTCATCCTATCATTTGTCTTTGTCCCATGAATGGTCTCCTGCCTTGGGTTGCGGTTAATTTCACATAGCACAATCTAAAGCTTTGATCGCATCTAGCCTGAATGCTGCTGCTCTAACTGGTTTTTCGTACTGAATCAGCGCCAAAGAAGCTTCGAAACCACGTGCAAAGTTCGCCCACATTCATTTAATTTCTATCAGAATACATTACTCTTTATTGACAGCATTCTGCTCTGTAGGCTGAGCGCTGATTTTGTTACACTGAAACACATTCAGTTTTGCTTCTTATTGGTCTTTCTGCTTGTTTTGCTGTGTGTTTTGCTGGAGTGTGAATTTCTAGCAATGGTGACTTTCACGTTATATCTAATAGCTTCAAATTGCTTCTTTTTCTGTTCTCATTTTTCGCAATATCCAGCGCTTCCTATTCAGAGGGAAATGCCTGAAAGGTTCTTGTGTGTGACATGGACTTCTATAAGAAACCTGCACTTCTTTCTGGACACATTTTCCCTCTTCAATGCTTCATATTTGTTGTAACGTAGGTTGAAGAAATAAAATGACTCGCCGACGATTCACTTGCCCTGTCACTTCGCCTGCATAGCTAGTCTGTCTTGGTTTGGGTCATACATGTGTGCCTCCACGGCATTGCGCCTTGAGCCGTCTTCGTGAAGTTGGTGCTGCATCCTTTCCGACCATATACCTTTTCCTTGTCTGTGGTAACGCTGAAGGTCAGGCCATTCTTCACCGTTTCCTGTATTTATGCAAAAGACGTTACACAATACTTACTCTTGGTGCGTTTTAGTACAACTGTTTCAATATTCAAACTCTATGCCTGTATTGTTATCAATACAGGTTACTTTATCATGCTCGACAATTCTGAACAAAGCATATTAGAGCGGGAAAGATTTTATGGGTGCACTTTTTTCAAATAATGTAAGGTTTCACTATAGGTCTTATCTGCTCGATGCGATCGATGGAAACACATCAAAAACATTTTCCTACATATCGCAAGAATGGGCCATTAACTTCAATATTTCTATATGAGAACCTTACAGTATTTCAATATTCATATCTGTTGTCCAAGAATGTTGGACATGTTGGTGGAGGAAGAAACAACTTTTTTGCAATAGATGTAAAGTGTCATCCCTTCCTGGAGCTTCAGGAGTCATCAGTCCAAGACCCCAGTGTCAATGACAGCCAGGTTTGGAAAAAAAACGTATGGCATTTTTTGTCACAGACAGCGTCAGAACTTCTCTACTGATTGTAATACATATAGAATAACGGTTCATACTTATTTCTGAAAAATTTTGATTTCACCTCATAAAATATTGTTCAGTAAGCTTGAATCATATAGTTCTAGAAGCCCAGGACAAAGCTATCTACATTCGAGGTCTCAGTTCACTTCCATACATGGCGCTGTATCGGGGAAATGTAACATCAAATACGGCATTCCTCAAGGCTCTATACCCGGCAATTTGTTCATTTTGAAAGGGGTTGAGGTGTTGCTTTACGCTGACGATACAAGTGTCTTTTTCCGGAGAAAGTCTGAGGAACTTCAGGCCATGTCAAACGCGCGGCTGCATGGGCTAAGTTGATGGGTATCTACAATCAAGCTTGAAATAAATACAAACAAAACAAAATAAATGATATTTTCTGCAAAAAAACAAGTCCATTCTCGTCAATGTTAACCTGCTTATTTATGATGCATTGCTTGAGTGCGTAGGCCATCATTCGTTCTTAGGTGCTACTTCTATGTTGAACCTAACTTGGTCTTTGCAAGTGAAAAAAGTAAGAATGAAAGAAGCAATGTGTATTGGAATGTTAAGCCGCCTTCGAAATCTTGTACCTGCCAGACTCAAGAAGCAGCTTTATTTCTCACTTGTACTCTCACGCTTTAATTACTGTTCCTAATTAAGGGGAAGCGGAATTAAGACTGATAACGATAGACTATTGGCACTGCAGCGATAAAGTATTTAGAATATTATACGAAGAAAAGTTGGACACTGTAACGTTCATGACAACTTATAGTATCCTACCTTTTCACGACATATACAATATAAATATACATATAATAGAAATTGTGTGTGCATATATTTTCTGAAATATCAAGAAACTACAGTATATTCGCTGATCATTATTTTAATAAAGACACTGCCATAATTTGCGTAGGAGTTTCACTGTTTGATACAACCCAGGGACAAAATATGCTAAACAAAAACTTGATCACTAATTTATGCAATTATGTAATAATTAACGACACATCCTCGAAATCGCTAAACATGTAGCAATCTGCGAACTTTCAAACGCAGTATACAATTTTTTTTTACTTCAAATAATATGCAGATGATGCCTCACCCAGATATGTAGTTGCAAAGTAATATTGTACGCCGTCAAGGGTTCGACAGAATCCTGTCTGGCGAGGGGGAAGCATAGTGGTTGAATAAAACATACACTGGCCACTTTTTTTTTGGCAAGTTTATGTTTTACTCAACCAATATTGTACGCCGATTTCTTTACTTGTGTACAAAGTGCAGTATCTTTTTACTTACTATAATATGCAGATGATGATTAACCCAGGAATTCAATTGCAATGTTATTGTGTTCTGAATTCTTTATTTGTGTACAAAGTGTCATGTGTATATTTGTATGGTGAAGATTGTTGTATCTAGTTGTAAACTTACTAAGTACACGTATTTTGTACCCGCTGCTGTGGCGCCCACTAAGGGCAGGGCCTCGCCAGGAGGCTGGTTGCTTCCTTTTGTCCTGCCCCACGGGCAATGCCATAAAGTGCACATTTATAAAATAAATAAACTAAAATAAAATGTGATATATTGTGAGCAAAGGAGATTCTGGTCTTAAAGCTCTCAAAGTGTAAAGCAGATACTGCCCTCATTTTCTCACGCTTCTTTCTCAATAATGTTACAGCAACGATTTCAAGGTACTACAGACACGTTACGCGACAGCATACCTAGCTGCTGAATAAATTTTCGCGCACCTATTCACAAAAGGCAGGGCTTGTTTGAATGCACGACGCACATTATTACGGGAGAAAATGAATCTTTGCTCGATGGCATTATGCTTAGTTTCTAGGTCCCCGGAGAGCAAGATCTTCCTATCTGAAGGCTTTCTTGGCATGCCAATGTTTTGCGAGTGCTGTCCTGAGCTTCGTCTTTATGCAGGTCCTTGTAGCCGTGCGCATAAGTACAAAATTTCGTCTTAATTTTTGGGCACGTTACTTCATAACGACGCAGCCCTTCCAGCATAGCAACGTGACGTCACGCAGTTTGGTCGCCTTCCCGTCCACCCGGGGGATGTGTGGCTCGAAACTGTGGATCGGCAGTTGGTGCTGTGGCTCGACAAAATATGGCTACATTATGTCAAAATACATGAGATATCGAAAAGCATGCAGGCAAAGCAGCCTTTCCAGTGCATGTAAAATTTTGTCGAGCCACCATGCCAAGGGTAATCGCGTTCTCGAAATCTAAAAACTGATATCGGTATTACTAACGACCGGCTACAAATCTATAATTTTAACTTCGCGCATAACTGTAATAGTTAGAAAGCTAATTATTAAAATATAGTTACTAAGCTTACTACTAAAGACGATTCACCGGTTTTCTCTTGTTCGCCAATACTGGCGATACTATGCCGTAAAAGCCATATTTTTACCCAAAAAAGCCTATTTTTGAAAATTACTTAGTTTTCCCTGAAATACCTCGCAATACTTATATCGCCGTAAAAGGAGCATCTAAGAAAGTTCTGGAAATGTTCGAACCAGGTCGTTTTCTGGCTACTGTCTGTTGACAGAGCATTAGCACAGCTGCAGGACGGCTTGTAGGACGTCCATGTCCACAGAACCTCCGGTGTGGAACTTCTTTTAGAAATTTAAACTTTTTTTTGGAGACGTATGTTAGACATCAGTTCGCTATTTTTGCATTTAGTCTAAGCATCGTTCGTAGCCGTCTTTTGGGCACTTTGGCAGTCGGGACTCGAGCCAGAAAAAAAATGACGAAGTAGTCGGAGAAATGAGTCGGAACGCTATTACACCACATGCGAAACGTTAGACGGGAGGTGCCTTCCGTAAACCAGGAACGCGGAATAATTTTTTCGGTTTGCTTAGTGCTGCCATGAACCAGCGCGCCCGCTCTCTTCTGGATTGAATGCGGCCGTGTCACACGCTTTGCTTACGGTTTTGTGCTCGCCCCGTCACGTCCGCAGCATCATGGAAGTGACTACATTCACGGATTGCTTGTTAGAGAGCTTTGATGTTTATTTTTTGTATACCCACAGCGCTAATATGCATTATACTAGGGCGACGGTATTCAAAATACAAATGAAATGAGATGCATGTGAACTCCCAGACATGAATGAATAATAAAACAAGAACGAATACAGCAGTCACAAAAGTACACATTGCACTGAAAAACTAGAAAGTGCTCATTGCAACACAGAAAACATGATCGGACATAATATAGGCAGTGTTCGAATGCAATGTTCTCAACTTGTATATAGTTGTTAGAAAAAAGACAATGAAAGTTTTGCATGCTATCTCCGGTTCTTTGAAGATGTGCATCGTCTACGCTGCCTGAAATATAGTGAGGTTAAGTAGAAATATATATATATATATATATATATATATATATATATATATATATACATATATATATGTGTATATATATATATATATATATATATATATATATATATATATATATATATATATATATATATATATATATATATATTCAATACCTACACCACAATGATAAACTGTATAACAAGCTTCAATTTCAACTTATGTCGACGGTTTTTCAGTTGCTCCCAATGCAGTTTTCTTTCAAACTCTCCGCACGAATATCTCTCATGTTAACCCATGTCCAAGCCAAGCTGCTAAAATTTGAACCCTTGCCCGTTTTTCTTTCTGTCGCTGCGCAATGAGGGTCCCAAACTGTGCAGGCACATTTAAGAATCCGTAATGCGCCTATATATGGGAGTAAAAACGGGAGTAAGCCGTCCTCTAAGATACGCCCTTTTTAAAAGGGTGGGTGCTAGAGGACAGTTACTTCCTTTTTACTCCTTTCTGTTATGAGAGCAATCAATGTGTCACTGCCACCGTAGCTCAGACAAAGAACAAACCTAAGTATTTGTGCTCTTAAACCTGCTTTAAAGTTATACCATCCAAAATATTGCTACTGGCGTATGGATTCTTCTTCCTGCTAAATTTCAAGCAAACTATTTTATTTCAGTTGAAAGCGATATGCCGTTTTATACACCATCCGTTGATGTCTTGGTCTTGTCGGAGAACGTGCGCGAAATTCGCGCCTTTTGTTTCCTTGTATAGTGCGTCGTCGTCGGCAGATAGATGCATTAGATACCATCAGATGTATGATGTATTAAAAAAATAGATGTAGACCCAATGCCTATCTTCGAGGTACACCAGACGCGACACTCGCGATCGGAGATTCAGCCCGGTTTACGACGGCTGTTTTCGCACCTTTAGATACGGTCTCATCCAAGCTATAGCCCACGAAATAATTTGATAAGCTGAACCTTTTTCAATTAATAAAACATATGGTAGTGTCAAGTGCCTTTAAGAAATCCAAGAAAGCGTCATATACAGAGTCGGTGATTTATACCTATAGCTTTGTCTTGCGCAAAAATGCAACATACGCGGTGTGCTCTGGATATCAGCGCACGACTAAAAACCCCAGGTGGTCTACATTTATCCGGAGCCATATATTACGATGCTCTTCATTACCTTAGTCGCTTCGATACGTTAAAAACCCGCAATTTAATAAAGAAGCCATGCTCCTAAACCATACAGGCAACACATGTCAAACACGCTGATCGATAGTTAGGGACCTCACTGCCGCCACCCGATCTGTAGATTGGTACAGCGCTACCAACTTTGCGCTCATCCGGAAGAAAGTACTTCTCCGCAGATTTGTCATAAATTATCCTGAAATACGGCGCTACTGATCTTTAACAAAGTTGAGAAAGGCTGTTTGGCTCGCCATCAGGGCCGTAAGTTTTTGACTCATTTAGCCCTCGTAACACCGCCTCATCGACAAGTGTGAACGTGCGAACGCTTTCCATTTCGCATATCGCACGTGGGGGACCGGTCTGTTCTCGTCTGTAATTATCTAGGTGAAGACAAAGCTGAAGTATATGATTAAAACGTCCCGCCTTAGCACTGTCATCTTGTATGCCATACTCATTATGACAACCAGATTCTTAGTGTTTGATCTCGTGTAGAATATACCACTCGGCTAATGACGAAGCCTTGCACTAGGCGAAGAGTCTCTCCCCCCCCCCCCGTCCTCTTTACGGTGAATCTGGCAATCATACTGGTTACTTGTTCGCATGTAGAGTGCAATTTCTGTATTGGAAAACAGTTAAACATTTCTTGAGGATGTACAGTAAATGCCCAACACTCCGAGACAGTGTACTTCTTCTATGAGACCGCCAATTTGATTCTGCACCTAAGGTAACAATTGTCTAATTGGTCACGGTGCGCGAGTCCATAGTCACATGGTATTTGGTCATATCTAGCGTGCCTTGTTTCCGACGCAGAAAAAGTAATCTGAAGCGCCCATCCAAAGAAAACTCATGAATTGGACGTTTTTCTGGGACGCACAAGAATTTGGCACTGGGATTTTCGCCGGAAACCCAATAGCTAAAAATTTGATTATCTAACTTTATTTCACGGAGGATTTTTAAACCTTGCCTAAAATTATCTAGGACGCGTAGTATATTTGAGAGTGTAACATTCATTGTCAACAAGTTTTATCAGAAAAAACCTTGCCTCTGTCGACATATCCAGACGTTCAATGCGCAGTTGAAACTTCCAAACTGCTTCAAAAGCCGCAGCAGTACGGGTGCGCGGAGCCGTCAAATAGAAAAGCCGTAAACCACCGAGCGGGCTGTTACGAGGGTGTACAATGGCGGCTTTGTTATCAACAGCCGCCGGCCGTGTCAGTTTCTTCCTTTCACATGTTCGTCCACCCCTCTTCCCCTCCTGTTGTCACCGGCTGCGCAAGCAGCACCCTGTGCTGTATGATTACGCTCCAAGCATATGCAATCCGCGACTAATAACGCATCCTGCGGTATACCGTTCAGCACCAGTGGGTCCGTACATCTTCGTGAACGACTCAGAACAAGCATTGATTAGCCGACCTGCTTTCTAGCACTCATCGCTATCGAAATAAGTCACTGAAAGGAACTTCAGATCTCTTTCGAGTGCGAGCCTCCTGACGCTTTATAATCATGTTTTAAACATGTAGTGGTAGACATACACGTATCAAGAACCGCCGCGCTCATTCTATGTCAGCAACGAGCAAAGGTGCTATAAAATCACCCCCCCAAAAAAAAACTTCAACTACATGCAGCTCTTCTTTGAACTGCAGCAACATGGAGAAAGTAGTTACTTTGGCTTTATTCCTGCTGGTAGCAACCTCTTGCCTGGGCGACGGAGCAGTCGGTGAGTGGTCCGAATAAGGGCGACGACGACAGTGTTGGCAGCGTCCGCAATTGGCATCCATTTCGCGTATAGTCATTCGCAACTTGTCTCGGAGAGGCATAGCTGTCGCTTTCCTTTAATTTTCCACGGATGACACTGCAAAGTCTGACAGAAGATCGAGAATCGTACTACAGGCGATTTCGTCCCACGCCAACGGTGTCGGCGTTATAGGCTGTCCCAACCGAAAACACCAGCACTAATGGGATGTTCTATAAGCATGTTGTCTATGAATATACCGAAAAAACGTGCACTATGCTTGAAATGCGTCCTGTAAGTTTGGGTCCTCCTGGGCCTTGTGGGTTTTGTAACTGGCGATTTTGTAACTGGAATTCTGTAACAGGCAGGGGTAACTGGTGAAAGGGACGGGAACGGAGGGAACGTGGGGCTAGGGGAGCGGGGAGGAGGGGCTTCTAAGTAGCATACACGGAAGATAATGAAATCCCGTGATATTATTTGAAGTCGGCTTGTTCGACAAAGAGACGTCCGTTGGTTGTCTTTACTCTGACTACGGGGCAAACGCTAAATTCTTAGAGAACTGTTTATTTGAAGAGCATTCTCTCGCGTTTATGGTGGTATCCGCTATGTCGCCCTACTACGTCGCCAGCGGAAACCGGTAAGTCCAGGTGTGGCGGCATACTGTGGGGCCTGCCATTGGGAACATTATGAAACATTAGAGGGCAGCGAAAGAGATTGGCACAGAACACAGAAGAAACAAAGAAGCACAGGACGGGCGCTGACTACTAACTGTTAATTGTGAAGCCACCCCGAAGATTATAAAGCCATAATAAACCACGTGACAGCCTGGGAGCCAATGTAGCACGAAGCAAAAAGGAAAAAAGAGGGGGGGGGGACTGCGTTTCTTTCATTCACACGGCCAAAGGGGCATGTCCAAAACAAAAGTCACAGTAGGTGATCACGCAAGAAGCACTAAAAACATCGAAGTCAAAGCGAAGTCGTATTATAAAAACAGATCAACCTTAACAAATACAACAAGCAACCTGAAATGCCTGGCCGGAGCGGATCCCTTCCAGGTTCGCAGTTCGATAGAAGTTGTGAATGACTTGTGCGTTGGCCTGAATCGGGCTGCCACTGCCTTCTCGCTTGATATCAAGGACCTCTTTTATTCAATTCCACACGACGGCCTTTTTAAAGCAGTTCGCCAGAGGATAGATGGCACTGGAGTTGTTGACTTCCAGAATTCAATTGGCATTAGGGGTGACAGCTTTTCGAAGATGCTTGAATTTTACCTCACGTCTACCGTTGTGTCATTCAATGACCAAATCTTAGTACAAAAATCCGCAATCTGTATCGGCTCGTCGGTGTCCCCGGCTTTATGTGCTATCTATATGGCAGCGATGGAAAGAAAAATGCAAGAATCCCTTCATAACAAACATGTCGTTAGGTCTAGAGATACGTAGAAGATTTCTTGATAGTTTTAGAAAAATTTGCAGCTGACCGCTTGCTTGAAACAGCTAACGACATTGCTGACCTGTTCGAAACGTCGTCCGGTGGCCTAAACTTCAGTTTGGAAATGCCAGTTGACAACAAAATTAAGATTTAGATATGCGGCTCCAGTTTAGCGACGCACACGATTTCTGGGGCTGTAACGTCCGCTCACGAAAAAGCCTGCTTCCTTTCGGCAGTGCCCACTCAAAACCAGTTGAAAAGGCGACAGGGAGAAACGCACTTCAGGCCGCGTTAAACCAGAGCTGCGAGCACATGCCCTCCTCCAGCTTTGGAAAGCAGGTAACAACGCCTCTACTCCGCCGGCTACTCACCTTCCTTGGTCTCCAATCTATGCGATACTTGGCTTCAAAGAACAAAAAAAAAACCAGGCGGAGGCTGCGAACGAAAGAGAGAAGAGCCGTGTAGCTGGCATCCCCTACCTCCATATGATCTCGTACATAATAAAAAGATAGCAGGAAGGTGCAATGTTGGGGCCATGTTCTCCGCGCCGTGCAAGCTGGCAAAAATATGGGCCCTATTTAACAGACTAAGACAGCCGTTTTGCACAACGAGACATGCGTACCGGTACATGAACTGTCGAGCCGGGGTAGTGTATGAGATTCCACTAACCGGTGACAAAGTCTACATAGGCCAGACGGGACGATGCTTTAATATGGGGGCTAACGAGCACTTCCTCAAAGTAAAAATTAGATCCGGAGGACATCTTTCAGACCACTGCAACCAGCCTAACCACATCTGTAAGCCTTTATTAGCGAGTACGAGGTTCCTGCCGACGGCGAAAAATAAAATTGAAAGGGAAGTGACTTGAATCGTATCACATTGCGAAGGCAGGTGACTCGTGGGTCAGCACACTGTAAGTTTCATTGCACGAAAAATAAATGTGTTTCCTTGATCGTGCTTGAACACTTTTGTTGCCTCTATGTTGCGCACGCATAAGTCAATCCACTTGCATTCTTTAAGAAGTTTCATCTTAATGGCCACGTTAAAGCTTTTACCTGTTTGACTCTGCCTTAGCTGCGATGCGTTTAGCAAATTTTAGCACTTTTCTGATTTTCCTCCTGATTAGGCTTTTTAGTCGTTAGCCTCGTTATGTACTGTCCAAAAAATATATAAGCTGTTGTCGTTTTTTATAAGGTGCCACAGCTCTTGCATCGTTGCTTTTTAGTGCTTGGTGCACGCTCGCCTGCCTCTAATCAAAATCTTTATTCTCTTTTTGTTTTGTTTCTTTCTTCTATTCTGCCTTTTTTGTTGTTTGTTTATTGGTTCTATTGGTTAGCCGCGTTGCTTGTTGGCCTGCTTGGTATCGCATAAGCTTGATAGCATGACTCTGCTTTTGCTGCGATTTTTGTAGTGCTCCTTGCGTGATCACCTGCCGTGACTTTTGTTTTGGACATGCCCCTTTGGCCGTGGGAATGAAATAACCAACCGTAGTCCCCCCCCCCCCCTCTTTTTTTTTCTTTTTGCTTCGTTCTGCATTGGCTCCCAAGCTGTCACGTGGTTTATTATGGTTTTATAATCTGCGTGGTGGCTTCGCAATAACCATTTGGTTGTGAGCGCCCGTCCTGTGCTTCTTTGTTTCTGTTATTTTATGTGCCGTTCTTTTCCGCTGCACTCTTATGTTTCAGGTATGAACCAACTAGCCAAAAGTCAGATTTTAGTTGGGAATTTTATGAAGCAGGAATTAAGGGTGTCCCGCAACAATCGGTTTAAGTTCTTCACCCGGAGGAACAGTGCATGATTCCATGACTTTTTCTCGCACGTATGTTCAAACTGACCTCTAGATATATTTCACCCCGAGGAACAGTGCATGATTCCATGACATTTTCTCGCAAGTATGTTCAAACTGATCTCTAGATATATAAGCGCAATCATCCTAAAAGAAAGTAACTCGGTTAAGAGAAACGGCCGTATCAGGAACTATGCAAACACTGCTGACGCACTATTTATGCATTGCTCGGCACAAACGTGGTCACTTCAATGGTAAGAGCAGAAAGTTGGGCAAGATGGTTGAAATGCATGGTAGTTAATAGCGCAAGAAAAGACGAAGGACAGGACATGACATGTACGAGCGATAACCAACGGTTGCTGACGATTGATGCTGTGAGCCGGTTTTGTGCTTTTGTTCTATTCTGTCAACATTTTGTCCAATTTTAATACCTGCGTGTTCAGGAATAAACCTTCAGTTGCGAGTTAGCGCTCGTCCTTGTGGTGCCTTGTCCTTCGTCTTCTCTTGAGATATTGCCTACCTTGCATCAATGGTTGCAGCCTCTCACTACCACCCACAAGACAGCAGTGCCACGCGGCAACAATAACATTCTCCGTTTCCAGACTAGGTGTTCACACAGCACTCGCTCTTCGTGCTTCGTGTGGATTCACACTGGTGAGTCGCAAACGTCGCGCGCCCGATTTCGGTCCATTATAGTTACCGTTTCCTAGGCACTAGGAAAGCGGAAAGGAATCGTAGCAAATCGATTCGAACCTGTCACGTGAGCTCCGAGACTCGCCATGGTAAGTCCACCCTAAGGGGTACAAAGCTGCATTTATTGGGCGATGCGGAGGTTTTATCGAGAATTAGACACATCATATCCGCTGTTGGCTTATGAGCAGAAAACAAATCACCGTCTTTGTTACATCTCATCGCTCTTCAACACAGACCACAGACCAAACACAGACGCAGATCAGAGAGAGAGAGACCATGAATCGGAGCTCACATATTTTGATTTATTGAAAGGATGGTTACTATTGGTATCTATCACAGCTATTTAGCTGCACCCAGGCTGGTAATCTCCAGGAAACGGAACACGCATGTCGCGTCCCTCGTTCACTTATTTTGCGTCCCAAAAACGCGGCGTCTTATTTGTGAGTTTGCTTTTTTCTTTCCTTGACTTTATCAGAGAGAACTTCAGTGTATCGCTTCTTATTCCGTTTTTTTTTCTTCTCCTTTCTGTCGAGCTCTCTCGATGCCGATACTCTGTCATGATGCTGAACTGAATAAGTGTGCTGATTAGTTTGAGGTATCCAAACAGTATGGTTTCCTTCTTACTTTACTGAAAACACCAATACATTTGTATATGTTTAAAGAAATGATAAAACAGAACATATTTGAACTCTCAAGGAATTTGGTATGCTTCCTTTTTTAGACATTCTCTACTGCAACCTATTATTGCACATTATATAAAGCGCACTTAGGACAACAGACAAGGGAGACCGCTTGTGTTGTTTAGTCTCCCTTGTCTGTTGTCCTAAGTGCGCTTTATATAATTTTTGAAAATGGATAACCAACTAGCTCAGATGTCAATTCTATTATTGCACACTTTTGTGCCTTTGCTTGTTTTCTTTTTTTTCAGTTTTTTTCTTCGCTTTGCACTTCGGATTGTTGCGCTTGCGCTTGGTTAAAATATTCTGTTCATGTAGTTATAGACAGTCCTAGTCGCAGTTTCCACCTATCGGCCCCCTGCAGTGAAAACATCCTGTAACGATGTATTGCAGCTCTAAATACGAAATAAAAAATATTCAGAAAAATGTGTTGCAATCGATTAAAAATTCTGTTCTCGAGAATGAATAATACGCTGACTAGATATAAAGATGGGTTTCAAATAAATTAGAATCAATGGCATCAGTCATAGTGTCCGGAGAATGGCAAGAACGGACACAAGAATTCATATTTCCCAAATTTCAGTTTGCAGTCGTTTCATATATATATATATATATATATATATATATATATATATATATATATATATATATTAAACGACTGCAAACTGAAATTTGGGCGAATTGGTATGCATTCAGTGAAGAGGACGAGCGCAACAGCGGCGGGAGAAAAAAAAGACACCCACCATAAACTTTCGTTGCAAGAAATTAAAATTTTCACCGATCTACATAAAGACAGCGCTGCTTTTCCTACATTAGAAAAAGGTCATGCTCGAAATCATGGAAGCATTTTATATCCATAATCCCGGCGTAAAATGCATCAGTAATCCTTCCATCAGATTAAATGACAAGAAAGTAGGATATCTTGCCTCCCACTTGACATAGATACTATATGTTTGCCTGCGTTTTTAAAATCTGTTTTTCGTATCTGTCTGATTGTTATTATCACCCGCATATATCCATCTTTCCGTCCTTCAATAAACTCAGTTTTTAGTCAGCGCTTATCTTGCAAAATGTCCTGCCGCCGGTGCGCTGCCCCCCAAACAATGACCACAAACTGAAAGATTTCCCAAGCCGCTTCGGTCGGTGAAAACATATCGAAAATTATATACAAACACACTTTCCATCGAGAAGTTGTTTACGAACGCACTTTTCGCATTTCGTAACACTGCCCCATAGCAATCACAATATCCATCGATTTACGTCGAGGCCCTAGCGGCGTTCTATTTGTTCTCAAAAATGCATCTAATTGGCTTTCTATAGCAGTCTTAACAAATCGGTGCAAGCGCAGGACAAACTTCAAAAGCAAGATTTAACTGCGCATCGGAAGCCTACAACATTCGCGCCAATACGTTCATAACAGCACTTTACAATATTCAACATATATGCCTTAGTTTGAAAGGGATGGCATAGAAAGCTGGGCCTTTCATGAGCACAGTGCGGTAATCGAGAAAGCGTTCAGGGTAGAAGAGATACAACGTATCACCAGCGCCGTTGTTGAAGACAGCTTCGGCATCCACAGCAACTCTCTCTACCTCCACTGAATCCTGTAAGAGGAGGCTGTGAAACGCCATGCGCGCTAGAGATGATGTGCTACGTAAAGGGCCAGCCTTGAGCAAGTTCCGAATAGGACCACTTTATGGAATATATTCATGGCACTCCTATTATTTTTATTTACTTATTGCTGCCTTGGTATGATGGCAGTTGGAAAGTAATCGTGCAACAAGACTGTGTACTGAAGTCGTGCTGGGTGAAGTAATAATTGTTCTGCAGGCAGCAGTCCCGTGCACGATAGCTATATTTAGGCCAGTCTGAGATTTATTATGATGGCCGAAAATAAAAGTATAAAAAAGTGGTAATATCGCGAGTATAGTGCGCTGAATGTAAATGCTCCTGTTAACAAATGTCCAATTATCAGCGTATTTGATCCACACCCTTTCCTCGAAATTCTGTGCCCAATTCATGTCCAACATGCTGGGGCCAAAATTTTGAAAATTAGAAAATTGTAAGATACTGTTATAAAAATATTGAAGGTAATGGTCCATTCTTCCTGATATGTAGCAAAATCTTTCCTTTCAAGTGTTTCTATCGATCGCATTTTCAGTTATGACTACCATTGAAAACCAATGGGGAATGCTTTTGACAAAAAGGTAATTGAAAAAAATGCAAGACTGCCGTCGTGAAATCTGCGGATATATTTTTGTTATTGTGAAACCTTACATTATATGACAAAATTGCGCTCATAAAACGTTTCCCGCGAAAAAACGCTTTTGTCCACAATTATTGGGTACGCATGAGCCCTATTTATACACCGTCATGACGTTTTCACCCGATTCGCAAGCTGTTAAGGGGTGATGGTGCATTACCGTCGTGTAAAGTTCTGCTCTCTGGCGTTTCAGAGTTTCAAAATAATAAAGGCCAAAAGGACACTAAAAAATGTGAGAGACGCGTAGCGGAATCAGCGGTGAGTGAACATCGTGTCAGTGTAATCCGTGCAAGTGTTAAATATTGTTTCATCGCCTGAGGCGTCCCTTTCTATTTTCTCTTATGGAATCCTCTTCACAGACACGACTGTTTCATCGATCGTTATCCTGCATCTACCTTTGTTCCGGCAAGCGTGTAAAATTTGAGTTCGAGGCTGACGGAACTCCATGCTGGGTAGGTGTGTCTTATACCCGAGCCAATGTCACTGGCTCATCCAAATAA
Source organism: Amblyomma americanum (assembly GCA_030143305.2). Lineage (NCBI taxonomy): Eukaryota > Metazoa > Arthropoda > Arachnida > Ixodida > Ixodidae > Amblyomma > Amblyomma americanum. The sequence goes on from JARKHS020017418.1 coordinate 18,037, forward strand.
CATAGCTTTGGTAAAGGCTTATCTGGACTTCCACTGTTTGGCCTATCATTTGTCTTTGTCCAATCAATAGGTAAGAGTTAATGGCTAATACCTAAATAATCTGCGATGTGCTGATGACATTGCCTTGCTGAGTAACTCAGGAGGTGAACAACAAATCATGATCAATGAGTCGGACCGCCAGAGCAGAACATGCAGAAAACCAAAGTAATGTTCAAAAGTCTAGTAAGAGAACAGCAGTTAGTCAATGGCAACGGGGTGCTGAAAGTGGTAAAGGAATACTTAGGGCAGGTAGTGACACCTGATTCGGACCACGAGAGGGAAGTAACTAGAAGGATTAGAATCGGGTGGAGCGCATATAGCAGGTTCTCTCAGATCGTGAATGGCAGGTTACGAGTATCCCTCAAGAGAAAAGTGTACAATAGCTGTATCTTACCTATACTCACCTACGGGGCAGAAGCGTGGAGTTTAACGAAAAGGGTTCAGCTTAAGTTAAAAACAACGAAGTGAGCCATGGGAAGAAAAATGATAGGTGTAACGTTAAGAGACCAGAAGTGGGAACAGTGGGTGAGAGAACAAACGCGGGTTAATGGTATCCTAGTTGAAATCAAGAGGAAAACGTGGGCTTGGGCAGGGCATGTAATGCGAAAGGAAGATAACCGCTGGTCCTTAAGGGCAACGGAGTGGATTCCAAGAGAAGGCAAGTGTAGCAGGGGGCGGCAGAAGGTTAGGCGGGCGGATGAGATTTAGAAGGTTGCAGGCATAGGGTCGGCGCTGCTGGCAAAGGACAGGGTAAATTGGAGATACATAGGAGAGGCCTTTGCCCTGTATTAGGTGTAGTCAGGTTGTTGTTGTGATGATGATGATGATGATGATGATCCAGTCTCCTGCTTTGCGTAGTGGCTAATTTCACACAGCACAATTGAAATGCTGCATCAGCTACGTTTAGCCTGAATTTGTGTTCCTCTAAACTGCTCCTGTAAACTGTTTTTTTCGTACTGCGTCAGCGCCAAGGAAGCTTGCAACACCACGAGCAAAGTTGACGCGTATTTCTTTCATTCGCATCAAAATACAAGACTTTTTCACAGCATTCTCCTTGGCAGGCCGACAGCTGATTGTTACACTGAAACCTATTAGCTATTGCTGCTTTTTTCTCCTTCTGCGTTTTTTTTTGCTGTCCCGATGTCTATGTCAATCAATGCTGACTTTCTTGGGTCATGCAATGGCTTCAAATTGCTGCCTTTTACTGTTCTCAATTCTGTTATCAACAATATCTAGCGCCTACTCACCAAAGGGATTTGCCAGAATGGTGTATGCATGGGACATAAACATGGATTCCTATGAGATCATCAGCACTTTTTTCCGGACAAATTTGCTCTGGACAAGGCTTCACATGTGTTGCAACGTAGGCCGAAAAAATAAAATGTCTCGGCGATTCACTTGCCCTGTCACTTCGCCTGCATCTCCAGCCTTTGCTGTTTTGGGTCATGCATGTGCGCCTCCACGGCATTGCGCTTTGACCCGTCTTCGTGAAGTTGGTGCTGCATCCTTTCCGACCACACACCTTTTTCTCTTCTGTGCAAAGCCGAAGGGCAGACCATTCTTCACTGTTTTCTATTTTTGTGCAAAAATGCTACACAATACTTACTCATGGTGCACTTTAGTACCACTGATTCAATCTTCAAACTGCTTGCCTTTATTGACGTACGTAAGGGGATACATTGTTTGGGTGTGGAGGAAACAACTTTATTGCAAAATATTTGAAGTGTCATGATTCCCTGAGGGAGTCACCAGTCTAAGGCCCCAATGACAGCTATAGGCTCTATATGGTAGCTATAGGCTTTGAAAAATGCGTGAAATTCACGGTTCCAGGCATCGTCAAATGCTGCCTGTAAATCGTGACATGTGTTGAATAAAGGTACATATTCTACTGCGCAAACCACTCATATCACCAGATAAATTCAGTAGATGGTGATTAAAGTAGATTGTGCTGCCGCTCTGCCGCCTGGAGAGATATTTACCTGCATGAGCTCCGTGTACGTGTGCGGGGCACTTCACCCCCTCCCCCCACCCATTGGTGTTTTTGAGCAACTGTGGCGCCAGACCTGGGCTCGAGAGTAATGACATGAAGCTGTGTGGTAATGCTGTGTACATATTGTGCTTCTCGAGCGACCCGAAAGCGCGGCCTCTGCTGCCGTTTTTCTTAGGGACCCTGGCGGGGTCTCTGGGGGCGGAACGACTGCGGTCATGTTACATGGCCTCCTCCGAAGGGAAGCATTGCTGAGAAGAATTCCTGTCAATCAACCTCCCGTTCATTCTTCCCGCTTCAGCCTGCCGACCCCACTGGGCCACTCAGAGTGGCATACTGAGGCGTTATTCCTACACGAGACCCCTCCCGGGAAGCGAATGGGGAGGCGGTCCAACCCTAGAAACAGCAACGTGAGCAGTGCTTCTATCCCGGTGATTGCATCTTTGCCGGAAGATTGTGAGCACAGATGGTGAACTCGCATATTTGATGTTTGCTAAAGTTGCGGCCCGAACGAACTTCTACACCCTCCCTGTGCGGAGCTGATGCTCTAGAGTCGGGAGGGCCTGATATGGCTGGCTCTCCGTCCTGGCCATCCATTGTCAGCGGTGAAGGATGATGAGCCATCGACTCGCGGCCTGTATTCTCCTGTTGCAATCGAAATTGAAAGTTTACTTCTCTTGCACACATTACAATGAGAAGAAGGGACACTAGGCAAAAAAAGCTGCCTAAGACAGCCTGAAGTATCACCCAGTGCCCCAGGTATACATCGACAGCAGTATGTTCGCGTACAGAAGGCTTTGTACAATATAATTTCCCCCTCAAAACAAAAGAGTAAAAAAGAATAAACGAGAGAAAACAGTATAACGCCTATCGCACACACAACAAAAGAGAGTGGACATCATAAGACATAAAAACAACACACATTGCCGAACACCACACTTATCTGCATTGCTCCCACAAAAGATTCGACAACGCACATGACTGACAGTAACTTCTATGCATATGTTATTTTCTGCAAGAATGTTAAGGCAATGTGCTGTGATATATGATAAGGAATGTTTACCATATGAGGTACGGCAAAAAGGTAGAAACTAGGGCAAGTGACGTCGTGTATTGTGCACTGGCGTGTGCTGATGAATATTAAAGGCTGCCAGCATGAGTTCAACATTTGTCTTAACTGCATTTTTGTACGTACAAAATATCAATATTCAAAATGTCAGTACATAGAATACCATATTGCTTAAAGTACGGCAACGCATGGGAATGCAATGCTATGTTTGCAATCAACCTCACTGCACGTTTCTGCACAACTAGTAACTTCTGTTTGTTGTGTTTTGTTGCTGTACCTCACAGAGGTATATAGTAGGCAATAATAGGCAGTAAATATGCATTATAATCAAGAATCTTTATCCTTGTTGGCAATGTATGTCTTGTCGACACGGGACACCATTGATTCCGTTCATTTTCTTGCGGATAGTGTCTATATGTTTGTCCCAACTGAGGGATTCCGTGAGCACCATACCTTCGCATTTTATTTTATGGTCGATACGACTTCAATTCTAGTGCTGCCCACCATAAGTTCGAAATTCGTAGTGATAGGTTTGTTTTTTGCACGGCATTTGACTGCATTAGTTTTCTAAGCATTTACTTTTAAGCAATTTTTTCAGACCGTTCGCGCAAATATTCTAAAATTGTTTCCACGCATTAATAAAGCCCTTTTAATTATGACCAGTAAATAGCATTGTGATAGCCTCGGCGTAAGCTATTAAAGTCACAAGTGAGAGTTTGTAACATATATCATTAAAGTAGATATTAAAGAGTAAAGGGCCTAAAATGCTGCACTGTGGTACTCCACAATAAAGAAGTTTTAATGCTGATGAACTGTGCTCATTAACTACCGTTTGCTTACAGTTTTCTAGATAGAATTGTATTAATGATTGACCTATTCCTCTAATTTCATAATGGTGTATCTTATGCAGTGGCAGAGGACGGTAAACTAAATCAAATGCCTTCGTAAAGTCAATACAAATTGCGAGACCAAATTTCCGGTCCCTGAAGGAATCTACAAGCAACTCTCTCTGTTTTTTAAGCGCGATTTCTTTTGACCCCCCCCCCCTGTCTAAAGCCATACTGGCAGTCAGAAAGCTCCAAGTTCTTTTTGCTACAAATCTGGTTAATCTTATATAGATATCTTTTCTAAGCTCTTCGTCAGCACAAGAAGAACTGAAACTGGTCTACAATTTGATAATTCTGTTTTTTGCGCCGCCTTTATAAGAACAATAACATTTGCAATTTTCATTTGGCCTGGAAAAGGTCCGGTGGAAAGAAATAGATTGTAAATGCCCACTAGTACCGGTGCGTGTTCATTAATCACGAACTTAAAATGTCTGATTTGAAAACCGTCTTTGTCCTCTGCTTTACTAGTGTTTAGGTTTGTGAAAACAGTTATTATTTCGTGCTTTGTTACAGGCTCTAAAACATCAACTCAGGAACACTTGGCGTTTGATAGTCATACCCTATTGTACCAGTGAAATAACTACAAAGCACCTTTACAACATTAAAAAAAGCTGCTTATTGTACTCGAAAGCTCTTCGCCCTTAATAAGTTTGCCATCCTTTATGATGCTCTCGATAGTGGTCATTGCATTAAGATTCAAAATTTTATTCAGCTGATTCAGGGTTTAAAGACAGTTTCGCAGTGCGATCCAGAAAATACTTCGGTAAAATATGCAAGCTTTGCGTTGCGAAGCTCCTTGTTGAGCTGGTTGCGAAATTTGTTATACTGTTGCAGCTTTAAGGGACTCCTAGACTTCAGAAACTGCCCGTAAAGTTTTGTTTTCTTTATTTTGCGCTGTAACTCTTCTGTGATCCAAGCTATCTTTACGTTTACGGCTTCATACTAATGGGAAACACTTAGCGTAAACTGTCTTTAATTTAGTTATTGGGCTATCATACACTTCGTTAAGTTCCTTGAGACATTCAGTATCCTCCCACGTTATTACCTTGACGGCCGTATAGAACCGCTCAAGAGTTGTGTTGTCTATTCGTCCTTACTATGGCGGTCGTTTCTGGTATAAGGTAGGAACTGTGGTCTGAAAGGAAGGCAAACTCGGGAAGGTGTTCGCTGACGTCAGACAGAATTGTTTCAGTACGTGTGTTGCGTTTGTCAACGTCAGCGATGATGAGGTCAACTGATGTTGCAGTAGAACAGGTGATATGCTCTGGCACATCATTGAGACAGAAAATGGCTGTGGCTTAAATGTGGCTAAACGCGGATATACAAGCGAAAGCTTTATTTATGATGTGGTTAAGCTTGGTTGATCACAGTTGCTAGAGTATTGTTCCCAGAGAGTTAGAGAGAGCCGTTGAGCTGTGGTATCACTTTTTATTTTTGCTCTTTATTGCTTCAAAGACTGCCTATGGTCGGTGAAGTAGTTCGCCGCTACCTACGGGTTTGTTACCCAGTATCGAGCTTTGTCGGCTTGACTGATCAGATTCTGCCTGGTTCCGATAGCACTGCCCGCGCGCACTGCACGCAGGCTCCTTGGCGTTCTCCCCAATGGTGTCTGTGCTCGCACGCCCCGGCGCGTCAACTCACTCTTCCTCTTCAGTCTCTGACGCTAGCTTCGCGCGCTTGGCATTCCGGACCCCCTCCAGCGAAGCAGCTCGCCGGGCGATATCCGCAGGGGGGTCAGATGCCGCTTTCCGACGACGGCGCAAAGCCTTCCGCTCCCGCACAACGCTCGGAGAAGATGGCCCGGCCTCGCTCGCATGCATGGTCAAGCTCGCACTGACTAGGCCAGCGCGGTGGTCCTCTTAGCCAGGCGCGCGGCGAGTCACGTAGTCGGGCGGCGACGCAGCAGCGGAGAGCGCATGCGCCAAGCTCCGCAAGCGAAGAGCGCATGCGCCAAGGCGGCGACGTAGCTTCGGTCAAATGAAGGTCAAACTGCAGCCCATGGTGAAATCGGTGCCGCTAGGCTAGTAAAGCTTTCACTTTAAAAACCGTAACTGTCTAGCTTTTTGAGTTCTTCCGACGCAGAAGCAGGGGATCACATCAACATTGATATCACCAGAAAGAAAAATGTATTCTCATTCATTAATACATGGTCCAAAAGAATTTCTAGAACAAGAAGCAATGCATCAACACTTCCATTCGGTGCATGGTAAAACCACATGACACATCTATTTCCCGCCTTCAACCGTTAATAGCTCGTAGTTTGGAGTAGATTGTGTAATCCATGAGTAAAAGAACGCGAAAACAAGACGAAAGACGAAGACAGAACACACACCACGAGCGCTAACTTCCGTTTGTCTGTTCTGTCTTCGCCCGTCGGTTTGTTTTCGCGCTCCTTTTGTCATAGGTAATCCATACCGACTCGCCCAAATTTACACGCTTGTCAATTAGATTCTGTAAATGTGTTATTTATGTCTACATTGCGCATTTTCAGGGCCTGTATTGAAACACCACCGCCCTACGACCACACCTGTTAAGAACAAATTGACTATAGTCAGCAAGATAACTGAAATCATCGGGGTACCACGTTTCCGTGAACATGATCAAACGAAAGAATATTCTAAATGACTCAGTGCTCCTATTTCTGCACTTTTTTAATTGCAGAACGTCAGTTTAAATGGAATATTTTCGTGCAGCTCTGGTCATTGTTGAAGGCTAGGACATTTAAGGCTGAAGAGGTAAGAGGGTTATGAGAAGCCATTCCGAATCTAACGGTAGGAAATAGATTTACCGGATTCCTAGTTCAGTTAGTAGTAGCAACCTCATCCACACTGTTAGTTTTGAGCAACGTACTGTTCTCGTAACGACGCGCATAGACCCGGCTACTGCGTACCCATTTCTTCTCTTTTTTTATGCCAATGGTTTTGCCAAGTAGTCGCTTCCGGTCTGGGCATAAACACTCATCTCACAAAACCGGAGTTTTCCGTTTCAAAGCCATAATCTTCGCAAGTCAACCTGACTTCCGCGCCATCTCCAGGACGGCGTCTTGTCCGCGCCGGCTTGTGAATTGTGCGACAATGTTTTTATCAGATTCATTGTTCGGCACGAATGTTCTGTGTAGCACCTCGATATCAGAAGGAGAGATGCTTTCGCGAGCTTATTTCCCAGTGTTAACATGATTGCTTCTAGATTTGTAAGAAAGTTAGCTCTTATTCATCACGTTTTGAGATTTCGTGGGGTCTGCTACGACCCTTGATCATAGCGCCATCTGTGGCAGCACTACTCATCACGTTTCGAGATTTCGTGAGGACTCCTACTCCCCTGAGATCAAAGCGCCACCTGTGGCTGGAACTCGAAAACAGCGCCTCTCTCATTGAGACTTGTAGCGCCATCTACAACAGCATTTTAGAAACAACCACCTGCCGCGTGCCAGCGACGACGTCACGGTCCATTACGGTGGATAGAGGTGGAGCTATGTGAGTATGACGTCAGGGGGCGAAATGGCGGCGTAGTTTCGGTTTCTCGAAACCAAGATGGCGGACATTAAAATTGGTTGGGCCCTCTTACCCCTTCACCCCCTCACCGAAAAGTATCCTAAAACGGGTAGGAAAACTGCCCCGTTGCGGGACCGCTTTTTTCTTTGTTGCCGTTACGGGACCGCTGTACATGTATACATTATTCCGCTATATATACTCCCACAACGAGCACTCATCCTGGGGACAGTTGTATACCGCATTTGGTAGGCAAATAAAACCCTAACGGTTGTTGCATAGAAATACAACCACAATTAAATTATAGGTATCCACTGTTTGCATGCAATTACTAATTGAAGCGTTACCATATCGCACCGCAAGCCGAATTCTGGGTAGGAGGTGGTCCACCTAGATTTCGTGGCGTGGGACGATATCAAAACACCCTCCCCCCACCCAGTTGTGAGCAAGCTGCGCACAGTGGCAGGAGGAAGTTCAAATAATTATTAGTCACTATAGGTTCCTCTGGAAGAGATCGGGCAGTGCTGCATCGCTTAGCCGTTGCACAAATGCACCGCAGCGCCAGCGTTGCTTTGAGGACTCTCAGTGATCTATGAATGCAGAGAATAACCGACTCCACATGTATGGGCATTTACCCATTAAGCTATCGCGACATGCCCTTAAAACGGAGCTTAGTGACTCCTTCCAGTTTAGTGCACTAGTGGTAAAGCGTCCCCCTCGCCGATTTCGCTGATTTTTGTCTGAAGCCTGCTTGACCTTGAACAGCGAGCCTCGAACCGAAACCGGAGTGAAAGCCGAAGTGCTGGCGCACCTAATTTACGTTTGGCCTAACTACGTATGCTAAATTGTTCGTAATTTTTCGTACACGATTTATAGAAACAGACCTTCGCTTTGCGAATGGAGCCATTCTCCTCTTTTTCCAAATGCCGCTGCTCTACTAGCGTTCCGCCTAATGTGTAATATAGATTATAGGTAGATTACAGATTATTACTTCCTTGTAGCCCTCTTTCCATATTTATCACATAAATCATGAAGAGCAGTGGTGATAGAGGACAACCCTGCATTAATCCTTTCGTACCTCGAAGCTTGTCGTACTTGTTATCCCTTTCCATCTAAGCCCTTTTTTTTATTGACATGGACGTAAGAGGAGCCGTTGGTGCCTGATTATGGTGCCGGCTACTCCTTTGCACATAACTGTAGAAAAACAAACTGGGGATATGTAATTTCCTTTTTTATGTCTGTAAATTTCCTTAAAGGAAATCAATACTCTCATGACCAGTACTTCATCTTTCAGTATGTTCCACAGGAGTTTCCTATTAACGTCCTCGTATACGCACTGGTTATGTCCAGGAAAGCTAAACAGGCCTGTTTTCCGCCAGAGCTATTTATGCGCAATTGTGTATATTTGCCTCTCCCTTTATCTAATTAAGATCATTCATTTCTAAGCTTCTTTCCGTTACGTTGGTATGTCGTCAGCTATGAACTATAACTGAGTTAGAGGTGACTCAGCTACAACTAATGCAATGTATTCCACAGCGGCTTCTCTCTCTGAACATTTTCTCTCATCATCTTGAATTCGTTTTCTCTTTCTTTGTCTCTTTGCACCCAGACAGCTTACATAATTCCGAAATTTCCTTGGCTTATCTTTAGTTGAATCGCGAACTTCAGCCCTCCATCTCCAAGATCAAGCACAGGCCCCATCTTGTGGCGCAGCGGCGACCCAAGTTTGGGCGCCCGCAGTTGTGTTAACGTGCGCATGTAAGCTACGCATTCAACTAATGTTGTGATTTGTTTCGTGGTCTCAGTGCGCTCCATTTACTTGTCCTCTACCCACAGAATAAATGCCAACACGCTATCATACATCGCTGCAATGAAGACAAAAATTGTCCACACCGAGTACGTCACGCTAAATCGTGACATCCTCCGTCGGTCGTCGTGCCTCAGGTTCCTTTGCGGGCGGCGTCTTCAACACACTGATGATGGCGTTAGGGGCTCTGTCTAAGCAACACGAATACGTCGCTACCATACATACAACTGAAGAGAGCCGCCCAGCGTTTGTGCATAGTTGTGAGTTTGTGCATACTTGTGAGTAAATTTTGGTTTGGTTTGCTTTATGCGGATTTAACGTCGCAAAGCGATTTAGGCTATGAAACACGCCGTAGTGAAGGGCTCCCGAAACTTCGACCACCTGGGGTTCTTTAACCTGCACTGGCATCGCACAGTGAAGATGCCACTAGAATTTCGTCTCCATCGAAATTTGACCACCGCGGCCAGAATCGAACCTATGTCTTTCAGGTCAGCAGTTGAGCGGCATAACCACTGAGCCACTGCGGCGGCTCTTTGTTAAATTTTCCTTCTTTATTTTGTACAATGTTTTGTTCATGTTCCCTGATATTTGCTCATTTACATAGTGCCCGGTTTATTATATGTATGAAAAATCGCTTGAGAGGGCAATTTCATATAGTGTCCCAATGCTGCACCTCATGAAAAGTCACCCACGCTTGGTTCGGCATCCCGCTTTTTTTTTGCTCGCTCGCAAATTTCATCAAAGTGTGGTCCAGTTTGTGCACATGCAGCACCACTGCTAGTCTCACGTCTTGTGGGGGACACCTGCCCCAGCTTTCACTGGTTTTCTCTTTATTTTCTGCATGAGGCTTTTGGCGACCTTTTTCACAAGTGAATGAGGGAACTCAGCCAAAGCCAGCAAGGTTTTCAAAGCTCAACTGCATCTTTTGAGTGCATGTCTTCCTGAGCAGATTCAAGTCAAAGTAAAGGAATGCCTTTTTTAAAATAATTTTGAACGTGAGGAGTCGCATGGCAGAAGCCCCCTTTTTTAACACGTCCCACAACACCAGCACACCCAATTTGTATAGAACTCAATGTTCAAATCTAAAAACTGTAAAAAGCTACCCTTACGCAGTTCGTGTGTAAAATATAAGCCAAGCTGTCTAGATACGAATAAAACAATGACCACACCCTCTTAAAAATCATCAAAATGTACAGAAATAAATTGAAGAGTCTGCCAAATAAAACTAGAAATGACGACGAAAGGGGGACGGGGGAAAGGGGTTGTTTAGCGGTTGTTAGTGCATTGGCATGTGTGTTGGTATGTGCCGCTGTGTGATCGCACACTTATGGAAAGGAAAACATGAATTCAAGCGCTCAAGAATTGCCTAATTGTCGGCTGGAATTGTTTTAAAAGGCTCTGAAGGCTTTGTGCTTGCTGCTACTATCAGGTTGCGAAAGTCTTCAGTACACTTCGGTGTAACATCATGCCTGGGCTAACATGCAGCCCCTGTGTTGCTTACAAAACACGTCTTTTTAGACTTCGACAAAACTTTTGACAAAGTTCCACACAAGCGGTTTTTCTTTTGAACCTCTCACATTTTAATCTCAATTCTCTTGTTCTTGCCTGGATTCGTAACTTTCTAACTAACCGACAACAGATCGTTTTTGGTAATAAATGTTCATCCTCCCGCTCCTCTGTTATTTCTGGGGCACCCCAAGGCACGATCCTCGGGCCCCTTCTTTTAAAATTTATATAAACGATCTACCAACTGACATACGCTCTAACATACACTTCTTCGATGATGATTGTGTTGTTTACCGTCCTATACTCACTAACAATGATCACCAGCTCCTTCAATCCGACATAGATTGCATATTACCTTGCTGTGAGAAATGACTAATGTCGCTTAACGTGAAAAAAACTTTTCTCCTTTCCTTCCACAGGCATCACTCTGACCCATCTTCAGAAACCACCGCTGTAACAACTTACAAATACTTCTCTCTTCATTTAACACATGATCTTAGGTGGTCATACCATGTAACACAAATCTCAAAAGGAAGCTTATCACGCCCTCGTGTATTTTCGGCGAACGTTACGTCTAGCACCACCATCGTTGAAATCACAAGCCTATCTAACATTAGTACGGCCTAAACTTCAGTATGTATGTGCTATCTGGGACCGAAATCAAAATAATCTTTCTAATACGCTAGAAGCAATTCAAAACCTCGCCTCGGTGTTCATCTTCTCTGCTTATTCTTATCATGAAAGTGTCACCAAACTTAAACGCAATGATCATCTCACAAGTTTAACTAGCCGGCGTCACATCGCAAGATTGTCTATATCACAAGTTCTATTATCATGTTCTGCACGAATCTGTTATCATCCCAGCCTACTGCACCTCAAGCCACACGAACCATGAAAAGACCACCTATTCTCCACCTGCCCGCACATCTGCTCATCTGTCCTCATTTTTTGTATGCACCGCGAAAGACTCGAATGACTTACCCGGCCACGTCGTGCTTCATACAAATCCATCACTATTCAAATCCTCAATTGAAGCAATATTACGCCCTGTTACCCATTCCCTCATGTAATACCTTTCAATGGGGCCTTTGAGGTAGAAATAAATAAATAAATAAATAAATAAATAAATAAATAAATAAATAAATAAATAAATAAATAAATACCACTTCTCGTCAAATAAACCAGCTTCAAGAAGTGCTGTGCATGCCCACTGTTACATGCGTCCTTTCCTGGTAGAGGTGCAGCTTTCAATTAACAATTTGCCAGTTAGCCAACCGATTAGTTTGAAAATTTAGTTGTTGGAAAATGTGCAGCCAGTAACACTGATGCCCACAACAAAGACGCTTAAAACAAGACTCTCTGCAGTACATCAAGTCATTGCCAAGCTACCGGTATTGTGGCGAGTTATGAAGTGTTGATTTCCCTCATTCCTCACATTTGACCGAATAAGCAATATAGCAGATGAATACACATGCAGGCTAACATTCATTAAAAAAGTACATTCAGAAATGCTAACAAAGTAAACCTCTTACAAATTACAGACTGAGGTCACTTTCTGTGGCTTCCGAGGTGTTCACTGCGGTGGTTGGTTACAAAACCAGAGCGGCGTCTGTTACCTCAGCAAAAGAAGGATGCGGGGCGGGTTTTGACATTTAATATATGAAGCTGCTAGGGCATAGGGTAAGGCAATTACATATCAGTAATAAACACAAATTTGTAAGACAAGCTTACAGGATCAAAATAAGAATATAAATTCCACTTAAGATCCATTACATACGTTACTTTAAAGTAAAAAACAAATATAGGCTGCCACAGACCATCAGACAAAAAGCCCAAAAAAATAAAGAAGACAGACAAAAATCACGACCAATTCACAAGGTAAATCAGTGGTATTTAAAATCCTTCTTTTTTCGTGGAATGAGTTTTGGTAGCGAGATACACAATGGTTTGAATACGTATACCCTGGTACCGTTTCATGGCACGAGATACTGGAGATGAGTTGAAGGTTTCCCATTCTTTTTCGCACAGCAATTTCAGTGCAGCAGCCATTTCATGGCTTGGCAAACCGCGCTTTGTGGGCTTTCACCAGGTGTACCTTGAATGGTCTGGACAGCACATTTTTTTGCGTACGCTGGTCCAACTCTCAGTTCAGTGTGCTCCTTGGCATATCTGAAGCTAGGATACAAAAGCACAGCTTGATGACCTTCATTTTAGGTCCTGTGCATACGATATAATATACAAATGCATTGTTCTCTCAGTGATTGACTTCATATGCATTTTGTTCACAGTCTGCGGAAACTAGAGCCTGACTACTTCGTGAATGCTGATGTCGTGAATGCTGATATCTTGTTTTGCAACCAGTGCCCATTAAAGGGACTCTTCACCAAATGATCAACTTTACTTTGATGAAAACAATGGTACTGTGCATTTTTTACAAGATGAAGACTGCTGGTAGTTTTATTAAGGACTTTGAACCAGCACTGGTTGCTTCCTAAGAAATTTTATACGCAACCACGAACTACACAGGAATATAATGTGCAAATCACAGCGACTTGCCAATTGTTGGCGCTCCCTTCTATTGGGTGACGAATGTGGTACCGTGCCTGGCTTTTACTGTTTTTACGTGCTACGTTGGTGTGCCATCGCTTGTTACTGCCTGTTCTCTGTTAGCATTCGTATTAAAATGAAGAGCCGCCAGGAGTGTGCTAAAAGGTCAATAAACTCGATGCTTTTAGACATCATTATCATGTTGAAAATCCCCCGCAGGGGGGCGTCTGCAGCTTGCAGGCGTTGGTGAGTGGCGACACCGCAGGTTCCCGAGCATCCGCAGGGACATTCCCACAAGGGGATGATGGTGAACAGTGCATCACTGCGGACCCGAGCACCCGCGCCCAGCCGTGCGTGGAATCGGCGTGTCCGGGGAAAAGGGGATCCTAATGGTAGAGCGGATGCCGAGCGTTTGGACCTTTAAGACCCCTCGGCGGACGCAACACACCACTTTGGCTCCAGCTTCGTGCAGACGGTGCCTGCGGCCTTACCCGACCGGGGGAAATCGGCAGTCGCATTTTACTGTCCTCCTCTCCATATTTTACTTCCCTATCTTCTTTCTCACAACTCTCCTGTCTTCTCCTCTCTTCTAGTTTTTTTTCTTACATACTTCATAGGCGGCAAGGGTTAACTTTCTGTGGCGTAACTACCCTGAGCTGCCCATATTTGGTTATAGCAGTGGTGTACAGCTGGCGTGGGCAGGGCTTACTTACTAGTTCCTGTTCCGTCCTCTTGTTGGGCTCCATGGTGAGTGGCTGGCACCATGGACAAAGAACCCACTTTTTGACGGCTGCCTCTTTCCTTTGAAATGATCTAACTCTGAAAAGAGGGCGGACCGCTGTCACCTCTCCGTTTTTCAGCAAAAAGAAAACTACGTTCACAAAGTATCACATCGTTCATAGCGAGCAAAAAGAAAAGCCAGCCAGACTTATGTCCCCGTTTCTAGTATCCAAAGCTCTCACAGATTCCCTGGGCCTAAATATGAAGTGACAAAACTAGCTAGTTGTGATCTTTTGCTCAAACTGATCGATATCATTCAGATTTTAAAGCTGGCAAGCATCGAAACTTTTGGTGATATCCCTGTCTACGTGACCGCACATAGATCTCTAAGCACAGTGCGCGGTGTCATTTCTGACAATGACTACTTGCAACTAGCCGAAGAAGAAATGATCGAAGGATTGTCCGATCAGAATGTGACCAATGTACACAGAATCAAAATCCGTAAAGATGAGAAATTCCGACAATGCACCTGACTAACCTTCACCTCCTGCACCCTGCCCGAGTCAATCGAGGTAGGATATGCAAAAATCTCCGTCCGTCCGTATATACCTAACCCTCGACGCTGCTTCAAATGCCAGAGGTTTGGCCACGGTTCCCAAAGCTGCCGCGGCCGCGATACCTGCGCCAAATGTGCCTCCAATGGTCATCAATCAAACCACTGCGATGCTGCACCGCGCTGCGCAAACTGCGAAGGCGACCACGCCGCTTATCAAGCTCGTGCTCTGCATGTAAAAGAAAAGGAAATAATTACAATAATGACCAAACAAAATATAACATTTAAAGAGGCAAGACAGTGTTACGCAACGACTCAGAACACATTCTCTTTCACTGCACGTACAAACTTCGCCGATGTGGTGCGTGGGCGCGGCACACCACAGCGGCCTTCCGCGCCTGCCCAGCTCACGCCTAGGGAGGCTGTGGCAGGGCCATCCGCACCCCTGGCAGATGCAGCGAAAGCTGCTACGCCACCCCGAAAAGGGCCCGCTGGCCACCAAATCCGCAGCCCGCAAGGCTTCCTCCGTTCGGGAGAAGCCCAAACCTCCCTGCCCGGGGACTTCCCGCGAAACTCCAACGCCTCCAGTGAGGCGATGTGCACAAGTCAGAGCTCACCTCCACCACAGCGGAGGCGGAACTCTCTTGATCGCAAGAAAAAAAAACTGTAATAACAGGCCCTCAGCAAGGAGGGACTAAAGGTCTCAATACAATCCCCTCCAAAAATCATCATGGCGTTCCTTATCCACTGGAACTGCCGGGAATTCTAAATAACTATAGTGACGCAACAGATATCTTAAATTCTCTATCTCCTGCAGCACTGTGTCTGCAGGAGACCAACTTGGGACCTTCTCGTAAAAATATTTTTAGAAGTATTAAGTCTCTCGCCGTGACCGTGAGCAAGCAAATAGGCTCTCTGGAGGCGTTGCGGTTGTAGTTTAGAGCGGCGTTGCAATTCATGAAATAAAGCTCCAGACGAATTATGAAGCCATTGCAGTCGCCGCCCTAAGCTTTAAAACAATTACCGTATGCTCTATATATCTTCCACCACATTTCACTGTAACAATACAAGATCTAGAGGAGCTTTTTAGGCAGCTACCAGAGTCATATGTGATATTCGGGGATTTTAACGCGCACTCCTCGTTTTGGGGAGCGAACAGACAGACACCAGAGGTCGGGTTTTAGAAGATTTTATTCTGTGAAACAACGTCTGCTTGCTCCATACGGAAAAACCCACATATTGCTCTTCATCCTCAGGTAAGATTAGTTGCATAGACTTGTCTTTTAGCTCTCCATCCGCTTTTACCAATTTTAAGTGGGATATTCTTGATAACCCGTACGGAAGTGATCGCTTTCCAGTGGTAATTAACTTTGCATCACTACCACCAATAATCCCAACAAAACCACGCCGTTGGAAGCTGCACTTAGCGGACTGGCCACTATTTCAAGAAAAGGCCTGTCTGGAGAAAATATTTTCTGATAATCTTAGCGTTGGCGAACTAAACGAAATTTTTACAACATGTATCATTGCCGCAGCACGATCTAGCCATTCCTCAATCGTCAGGAGTTGTGCGACAAAGCAATAAGCTCTGGTATACACAAGAGCGCAGAGAAGCAAAAAGAAAATACAAAACAGAGCCTGGGGAACTTTCCGAAGATACTCCACACACGACAACCTCATAAAGTTTAAAACGGCGAGAGCAAAAGCACGGTACATACGTCCCAGTGCTGGGACAACTTCATGGAAAACTATGTGTCGTCCATAAATAGTTCAGTTACATCAAAAGAAATGTGAGAACATGTGCGCAAACTTAATGGTAGCTTTACTCTTCTTTACAATTCATTTCCTAACAGCTTCGGATACACAGAAAAGCATTAGCGAACAGGCCAACAAACTAGGGGAACACTTCGTCATAGTTTCTAGTACCTCACACTACACACAATCCTTTATAAAGTACAAGAACACAAAAGAAAAGCAATGACTGCCGACAAGTGGCAGTGCAAATGAACATTACAATAAATTAATCACACTAAAAGAAATCCGTACAGTACTGTCGGCGGGCAAACAGACAGCACGACGCCCAGATGAAATCCACTATGAAAGGCTTGCTCACCTCACCGAAGACGCCGTAGAAACTCTTCTGAAATTCTTCAATAAAATATGGCAGTCTGGAAAAATGTCAGGGTCGTGGAAAAAGGCCGTGGTTGTGCCAATCCTAAAACCTGGAAAACCGCCAACTTCGGCTGGAAGTTACAGGCCAGTAGCACTTACTAGTTGTCTTGCTAAATGTTTTGAAAGTGTGCTAAGTATTAGATTAATATTCATCCTTGAATCGCGCAAACTTGTTGGCATCCATCTATGTGGACTTCAAAAAGCATGCTGTACAAATGGCCATCTCGTCCGTCTTGAAAACACAGTCTGTGAAGCATTCATACACAAAAAGCACTGTTTGGCGGTATTTTTTGACCTGGAAAAAGCTTATGATACCACTTGGAGGTTTGGGATTCTTCGTCACCTCGCGTATCTAAGTATCTGTGGCAGGATGCTGAACTGTCTAAAAGACTTTTTTTATGAACTCTCACTTCGTGTACGTCTAGGTTGCAAGCTTTCGAAAAAAATCATCCAGGAAAACGGCGTACCGCAGGGGTAAATTCTATGTACCACACTCTTTATTGTAAAAATGAACTCAATATCGCCAATAATTCCAAAGTCCATCATGTATTCCGTATATGTTAACGACCTTCAAATTTCATGCACATCTTGCAGCTTACCAACATGAGAAAGACAGATACAGCTTACACTGAACAAACTAGAGACTTGGACAGACCAAAACGGATTTAAGTTCTCTCCACAAACAACAGTTCCCGTCCTTTTCTCACTGAAAAGGGGCGTGCAGACTGATCCCACCCTGAACTTGAATGAAATTGTCCTACAAGTAAAACAAGAGCATAAATTCCTAGGCATAACTGTTGACAGAAAGCTCACATTCTTACCCCCCCCCCCCCCATAAACACCCTCAAAAAGAAAGCTTCCCAATCTCAAAATACTGAAGGTACTTTCACGGAAACACTGGGGGTCCGATAGGTTATGTCTTTTAGAGATCTGCCCCTCCGTAGTACGGTCCACTTTGGACTATGGATGCATTGTGTATGGGTTTGCAAGGCTATCATACCTCATAAAACTGGATCCCGTACAAAACGTGGGTCTTCGTCTATCAACTGGTATATGCAGAACATCCCCCTAATCAGTTTGTATGTAGAAACAAATGAACCATTCCTTGCAAACAGAAGAATAATGCTTACCTGTGCACATGTACTGAAAATAAGATCCTTACCAAAACACCTTTGTTACCCCGTAGTTACCAAGTGCACATCTAGAAGGATATTCAATAATAAACCGAAATCATTCAGACCTTTGTTATTCCGCTTTGAAGATGCGTGTCACGAAATGGGAATACTAGATGCTCTACCTAAAATTGCCCCGAGACACAATCCATCGCCACCAAGGTACTGCTTACCCGCTAAGTGTGACTTGTGTCAAACACAGTTTCGTAAAATACAAACCCCACATGACCACCTACTACAAAAATACTTGGCATTGAATGAGAAATATTCAAGCTACATGGAGTTTTACACAGATGGCTCGAAGACGGATGTATGTTGGAAGCGCCGTAGTACAGGTTAAATGAGAAAAATAGTAAGATTGCCAAGTTATGTATCAATTTCTACTGCCGAATGTAATGCAGTGTGTATGGCTGTGGTCAAAATATCACATGAGAACATTAAAAACAGTATGATATACACCGGTTCCCTGAGCCTACTCAAGCGCTGCAGTCAAGCAGTGCAGTTGGACTTTTAGTAGGCAGCATCATACACAGCATAGAAAATTTCACAACACAAGGACATATGATAAGGTTCTGCTGGGTTCCGAGCCACGTCGGCATAGAGGGTGACGAGAGAGCAGACTCAACAGCAGTGCCAGCTCAAAATGGTGAAATCAAAAATGTGGACATACCTTTTAAAGACTGCATGAAATTGATACATAACAAATTAAAGAATATAAATGGCAGAAAGAGTGGGATAATGAACTCAACAACAAACTACACTTCATAAAGCCTACCTTGGGGGAATGGAAGTCATGCCGACACCAAGAACGCTTCACTGAAGTAATCTTATGTCGCCTTCGCACAGGACACACACACTTGACACACAACTACTTACTTACAAAAGAAGCCAACCCTGTTTGTGAAAGATGCGGAGACGACGAGCTCACACGAAACCATACCTTATTGACATGTTCAAACCTAGAAAAGCTGACAAAGAAGTATTTTAGTCAATTTTATAATCAATGCATTCTATTTCACCCAGCGCTACTCTTCAGTGATAATGCAAGTGCTGGCATTTTCGATGTTTTTAACTTTTTACGAGAGGGTGGTTGTCTTAATAAACTGTGAATGCCTCACTTTTCTTAGATAAACCTCAGCCACTTTCTCACTCCTAAGCAAAAGGCTGAGGTGTCTATATCATTGGTTGGGGGCCTCGACATCCTTGCCCTGCAAAGGATGGCCGCTGAGGTTACGTGACCTTTTTTAAAGCCTTTAACATTAGCCATTTTAAATCTTTTTCTGCCCTTTACCTTCACTAGGTCATATAAAATTACATTTAGGGCCTTTACACCACCGTTCTGTTTTATTTTTTGTATAAAATGCAGCACAAGGCAATATTGTATACCTTGCGTTTGACACATGATGGCCTTAGCCGCCAATGTGCCATAAAACCCCACACAACCCAATCATTTTGAAAAAAACTTTCCTTTTGCTTTACGGGGTGCACTGCTATGACATCATGCATAGTATTCTGCATGTATCCTTATGCAGACTCACCTATCCCTCATGCCTTCATATGCAAATGCGGTTGATTTGGGTGCGTTCCTAAAGCAGGTCATTGGTAGAAATAATTTCGACGAGTACCACTTGATCACACTGAAGATCTGGGAAAGCGCATTCATAACAGAAGCAGACGTGTATAGCGACTATTTTCAAGAAATAAACGGCACCTCTGCCTGATTTGCATTTTTCGCAGTGATTGGAGAATCCCACTTACTGTGAACTTCGGATACAACGAACGCGACTACCGTGACCGCCAGTTATAAGCGGGATCAACTGCACATAGCTGCTAGAGGAAACATAGCCGAAAAGTCAAGTCGTGGGAGTGCTGGCGTACTTTTGTCGAAGCCACATCGAGCATGTAAGAGAAAGTCAGTTTGCAAGGCAGCCCAGGAGGCACTGCGAGCACATACTTTTCTTTTGTCCCATTTTATCGAGAAGTATCCACAGGAACAGGGACTCAACCTAAGATAACAGTAAAGCAATGCACTTGACATAGATGCCGCTGTATTTGTATTTTATTGACTTCAATACTTTTGTCTTTCTATGCAGGCTGTTTGAGTAGGCTTTCTTAACGACATCTAGGGCGGGCGGCTCCCTGAGTTTATGCTGAGCCATTGCGCTTTGCACAACTTCCAATCGCAATAAAATATGCATCTAATTTTTTATTCGCTAAATTTTTTCTTCAGCAATGTGCAGAATGGTTTCAACAGAATCTCGCCGCCTGACGAGGCATGGTATTGCTTTTTCCCGACAGCTAGTAAACCACCCCAGATGCATCTGAGTGTGAATGCGGTTCACTTCGTATTTGTCACTTCTGCAGGCCGGTAAGCACAGCTGAGCTTGACTACCGCATGTTACTTCCTACTTGGCACCTTCCTTGCAGAGGAAGTGATTCTGGAAGCAGCTATCAGGTTGTGCTGCTTTCTAGCCACTTCATATACACTCGTCTTCAATGCACCTAGAGGCTTACTACTATAATGTTACCCAACCAACTTACGTCGTTAATGGTAGCCAACATTCATTTTCTGGTTGGCTTTTTTGGCATAGGTTCAACAAATAAAAACTATTGGGGCGTTTAATTACAATTATGCGTTGACAGTGTGTCGGCTTTAGGTCTTCTCCTCGCTTGAAGAGCTCAGGTTAGCGGATTTGCGCACTAATTGGCAAAATGTGATTAATAAGCTTGTGCACCTTGCCTGGTAGCCACTCGTCGGGTTGTTCCCGTGGCAACCATCTCCAGGGTGCGCATTTACACCCCCCCCCCGGGTCAGAACCCTCTCCATCCCACCCACTGTGTTGGGGTGGCGGCCACCTTGAGACCTCTTCCTACTCTACCCAGCGAGTGAAGAAGAGAGAATTATCTCTCTACAATTTTCCACCTTCCAACCGTGGCAGAGGCAGGACATTTTTGCTGAGCCATTTTCATTTTGCTGAGTAATTCTTGGTCATTTTCGTTATGGGGTTTCCTTTACACGCAAGAGCATGTCCTATTACCCCGTACGCATAATTGGGTCAAAAATAGCCAACGAAGGAAGACATTGCTTCCTTGGAGTAATCATCGATCGTAATCTAACATGGAGCCCACATGTCACGTACATGAAAAGGCGACTGTCATCGATTGTTCCCGTTCTCTCCTTTCTCGAAAGGAAGTCGTGGGGATCATAAGTGCAGTCGATGCTACAGCTGGACACCGCATTATTCATAGGTATTCCTGGATACAGTATCCCTGCACTAGGAGACTTGAGGAAAACGAGCACACGGTGTCTACAAAGTCCTCAAGCTCAAGCTCTCTGGACGTGCCTAAGACTGCCAAAATGAGCGTCTACAGCCGCAGCACTCATCGCTCAGGAGAATCCAAAGACTGCCTATGTCACAATCGAAGCCTTGAGAGCGCATATTCGTCACCTCTCTCGGATTCCCACACACCATCTTGGCCGTCTTCCTGCTAAACAGGCCGAGTACACCATTTGCGAAAATTATTGATGCTCATCGCGACTTCCTACCAGCCTCTAGACCGTCTTCTCCATTATGGAGTCTGCACCAACCTCGTGTGCTTCTTTCCTTGCCGGGAATCAAAAATAAAACTGGTTTATCGTCGACAGCATTAAAACCGACCACTCTACAATACTTGAATGATAAACACGGACACCGACTGCACGTTTACACCGATGGCTCAGTGACCCCTTCCAGTGCCTCAGGCTCCGTGGTCATTTCCGTAAGGTCTATAGTTGAGAAAGTGAAAACATCACACCGAACTTCATCGACTGTTGCAGAACGTACTGATATTCGTGCCGCCATTGAGCATATCAGTGAAGAAACACCTCAGCAATGGTATGTATTCACTGATTCAAAGGCAGCCTCCAAGCCTTACAGTCTGCTCTTCGTCAAGGGTCCCATGAACAACTTCTCGCGGAAATTCGAGAGCTCCACCACACCTCCATCAATAAAGAGCACAATATTGTTTACCAATGGCTGCCAGGACACAGCGGCATCGCAGGCAACCACCGCGCGGAAGAGGCCGCGCGAATTGCTCCCCATGAGGGCAATTGTGTGTCCATCCGCATCTCGAGAGCTGACGCAGCGGGTAGGCTTAGACAACTGGCGCGAGACATCACCCTTGCCGCGTGGAATTCAGGCCAATTTTCACATTTGACTTTAAAAACCTTGGACCCAGATCTGAAGCTCCGGCTTCCATCCTGCTTACCACGACGTGAAGCAAATTTGTTGTGTCTCCTGTGGCTTGGTGTAGCTTTCAGCAATCATTACTCCTTCTTCATCGGTATGCCTTATAGCCATGAATGTGCCATCTGCGGTTGTGATGAGACTATCGCCCGCATTCTTTGTGAATGGCCTGCATACAGCGCCGAAAGGCAGTCCAGATGCCGTGCACTGGAGCGTCTAGATCCGCGCCTACTGATGGAAATGAAGATTCTCGGCCACTGGCCACGATGATCACCGGCGATGAAGACCTCCAAGGCACTGCTCCGCTTCTTGAGGACTTCTGGCCCGAGCTGTGGGCTGTGGCTTTACCGAGTGGTGCGACTTTGCATAGTGACTTTAATTTCCTGCTACTCAATTTTCTCCTCCATATTCTTATCCCCTCACCCCTTTCCCCCTGTGCAGGATAGCAAAACCGGTTATTCTTCTGGTTAACCTCCCTGCCTTTCCTCCTCCTCCTCCTCTTCCTCCTTCCAGTGCAGCCGCCTTCCAGCGACTCCTTCCTCTCTCCTAAAATTGCAGAGGGAGATTTCCTTTCTTTAATTTGTCACCTGCCAAGCGTAGCAGCGGGTCGTTGGCACTTTCGTGTACCGACCAAGGCAGGAGGCAGCAAGGTGCCAAGTGTACACAAGAGTACACCGCCGTACGACGCCGGACGTTTTTTGGAACACTCCACAATTCGGGGCTAAATTTTGCGCCGGAAAGACAATATTAAGGAAGTTAATTTTTCAATTTATTCAAAATATTGAATTCAACATAGAACATAAATTGCTGGCATCCTTAAGGACGAAATATTGTGCGAAGAAAGCTTTGTTGGTGGGCACCACCATCACGCACCTGCAAGCACGATTTACCCAATGTACTCCGGCGGCCTACTTCCACAACCGCGTTTCTGCTGCGGCGTTGTCAACGCCAACGCGTATTGCTCTAATCCCGTGTTTCTTCCACAAAGTTGTCCACGCCAACGCATTCAGCTCACATCGCTCTGTTACTATCGACAAAAAGATCAAAGCGCTGATATAAGCTTTATAGTAGTATTAGTGGATGAAGGAGACGATGTGCCATGCAAAGCATGAGTGTGTGTTGCAGTTTGCTACTAGGCGGGCTTTGTAGGAATGTTGCGACGCTGGTTATCTGCTGGTGGCCATGGCGCATGAAGATACATTTGCAAAAAGCATTTGATGTTTCCCACTATATCCTTTTATTATTCTGGAGCACATAGGCGTAGTAGGTGTTATTTTAGAAGTAGTTAGCATGGCACATAACGGATGCACCGCGATGTTAATTTCTAACAAGAACTTAACTGAGAATATCCCAGTCCGCTTCTGAGTGAGGCAGGGTTGCTCACTCGCCGTACTTCTGTTTGCCTTGTACTTCGAAACCGCTCAGTGCGAAACTAATTGCAAGCGAAAACATACCAGAAAAATTTTAAACTACAGTCGTTCCAAGTAAAAATTTTAGGCTACACAAATGACTTGGCTGTTTTTTGTGTCGATGAGGACCGCGTTAACAATGCAAGGACACTGTACCATAGTTTTTGTGATGTGGTAAATTGTCGCATTATTATGCGTAACTCTGTTCAGTTATGGCAAGTTGACTTGAGGTGCCCTCCTGAAGTTTACATAACAGTAACGTTTTCACGTACTCCGTGGTCTTACATTTCAATTCCCTTGGCTCAATATCCAGATGATGCGCTGCACTGAAACGCGAAAACGATGCGAGCAGTCGAATACTTGGGGAGATGGAGATATATCGATATTTGCGCGGGCGGACATTTACAATGTGTTCTTATTGGTGAAGTTGTGCTTTACTTCTCATTGGAAAATTCAGCGAGGGTTTCCGACGTTTGTGTGACAATCGACCTTTGAAAGAACCAGTTGTGATAACCTTTTCCGGATTTTTGGCTGGTGGAGGCCTGGCGCTACCTAATATGAGTGCGAAACAATTGATCTCGAGGTTTTTGTTTCTCAGAGAGCAACGTGACAGTTTTATTCTAAGATTTCTGCTCCTGCACCTCTCATCGGCTCTTCCAAACAAAGTAGTTTCTTCTAAATACTGTCACAGATACGCTGCCGAAGGGCCTGTAAATTTCTGGCAGTGAGATTTACAGTGCAGTACATCAACCATTGTGAAACGCAAGCAGTTGAATCCTGACATAGCAGACACCATGTTTCCAAAACAGACATATAGGTTACTGTACAGCGGAGCTAGGCCAAGGTAGGCATAAACAGGTCCTAAAACGGGCTATGAAAATGAACGTCACTGCGAGAGTTAAAGCCGTCTTCGTCAAACATTGTACCAATGAGTTGCCCGTCAAAACTTGGCCTCAAGAAAGAGGTGTGTTTCTGTCATGCGGGACTAATTGACTCTTATGTAGGAACCTAGAGAATGTCGACATTTATTTCTTGATTCCTCGGGCGCTGTGTTCTTCTGGGGCGTCCTGCAACGTGTCCTTAAAGGAGACCTCTCGCTCGTTCTCGTGGGTAATCAGTTTCTCGCTGTTAACAAGGAACAGATTCCGTATGATGTGCTGTATCGTCTTGGCTTGCATTCGACCTGGCGGCCTCGAATGGCAGTCAGAAATAGGGTAACTGACGTCCACTCTGGGTGCAGTTATTTTGTTCAGAATGTATGTAATCTGCGTGATATTCTCAGGAAGCAATGTTTTTATCATGAAGCCATTCAAGTGATGGATGATCTCACTAAAATGAAAGTCCATAAGTTTTGACATCAAACTATTCATCAAGGTTGGGTTGGTCTGCACCTGCCGCAACAGGCAATAAAGAAAAAAATGCCGCGATAGTTTAGCACTTTCGCGCAGAGGCTTGCGCAGCTGATCTGTTCGCGCCACAGCGGGTTGGAATCCCCATCGTTAGTATTAATTTGATTTATTTTTGGTTATTGATTTCAATTGGCACAAACCCATAGACACCGCAAGTATACAAACATCTTAAGATCTTGGATAAAGTTAGCTGAGACACGTGGTATGTTATATAGAACATGCCATCAACTGTTGTCAAGTTACGTTCAAAGCCGCCGCGGTGGCTGAGTGGTTATGGCGCTCGGCTGCCGGCCCGAAAGACGCGGGTTCGATCCCGGCCGCGGTGGCCGAATTTCGATGGAGGCGAAATTCTAGAGGCCCGTGTACTGTGCGATGTCAGTGCACGTTAAAGAACCCCAGGTGGTCGAAATTTCCGGAGCCCTTCACTACGGCGTCTCTCATGGCCTGAGTTGCTTTCGGACGTTAAACCCCTATAAAACCATAAAACCATAAAAACCAAGTTACGTTCAAAGTAAGCTTGCTTCTGTCAACGTAACCAGCCTTTTCCCTCGCTGAATGCGCAGTTGAAACTCAGGCTGTTTGAAAAGCCACAGCAGCACAGGCGCGCGGAGTCGTCGAATGGGAAAGCTGTAAACTACGGAGCTGTACAAATGGAGACCTTGCCGAAAAATGCCGCCGGCCGTACCAGAGCTCTCCCGCTTCTCTACCTATCCAACTGTCACCGGCGGCGCTAGAGTCGTACTCTGCTATCGAACCGCGCTTCGAGAAAATACAATCCGGGACTAATAAAGTGTCCTGCAGAATACCGTGAAACATTAGTGTGTGCTTACATATTTCATTTGAACGAGTGAGAACTGCATTGATTCGACGATACTCGACGGCACACACACTCAGCAGCAGCGGTGCCGAATATTCCTGGCGTTCGTCTAAACCAGACCTTCATCGTTCATACGTTACAGGATTCATCCCGTCACTTGCACGTGCCCTGTCCTTTCCGCAAATCAGCTCCAGTTGACCACCAGCAGACAACGCTTCTGCGCCTTTTATCCGAGCGTCACCGCTACATCAGCACTACGTAACCTCAAGACGACTCCAAAAGGCACGAAAATCGTCAGTGCAGTTTTCCCCACGCACCCAGCAGGAGCGGTGCCGAATATTAATGGCGTTCGCCTAAGCCAGACCGTCATTGTTCATATGTTACAGGCTTTATCCCGTCACTTGCACGTGCCCTGTCCTTTCCGCAGACCAGCTCCAGTTGACCACCAGCAGACAACGCCTCTGCGCTGTTCATCACCGCGTCACCGCTACATCATCACTACGTCACCTCAAGATGACTACAAAAGGCTCGCACAACGACGGCAGTTTTCCACACACACTCAGCAGCAGTGATGCCGAATGTTCCTGGCGTTCGTCTAAGCCAGACCGTCATCGTTCATTTGTGACAGGATTCTTCCCGTCACTTGCAGGTGCCCTGTCCTTTCCTCAAATCAGCTCCAGTTGACCACCAGCAGACAACGCCTCTCGCCGTTTATAAGAGCGTCACCGCTACATCACCTCTACGTTACCTCAAGACGACTACAAAAGGCGTGCACATCGACAGCAGTTTTCCACAGACACTCAGCAGTAGCGATGACGAATGTTCTTGGCGTTCGTGTAAGCCAGACATTCTTCGTTCATATGTTAAATGATTCATCCATTTACTTTCACGTGACCTGTCCTTTCCGCAAAGCAGCTCCAGTTTACCACGAGCAGACGACGCCGCTGCGCCGTTCATTACCGCGTCACCGCTACATCACCGCTACGTCACCTCAAGACGACTACAAAAGGCACGCACATCGACAGCAGTTTTCCACACACTCAGCAGCAGCGGTGTCGACTGTTCCTGGCGGTCGTCTAAGCTAGAACTTCCTCGTTCATATGTTACAGGATTCATCCCGACACTTGCACGTGCCCTGTCCTTTCCGCAAGCCAGCTCCAGTTGACCACCAGCAGGCAACGCCTCTGCGCCGTTCATCACCGCGTAATCGCTACGTCACCACTAAGTCACCTCAAGACGACAACAAAAGGCACATACACCGACAGCCGTTTTCCACACACGCTCAGCAGCAGCTGTGCCGAATGTTCCTGGCGTTCGTCTAAGCCAGATCGTCATTGTTCATATGTTACAGGCTTTATGCCGCCACTTGCGCGTGCTCTGTCCTTTCCGCAGACCAGCTCCAGTTGACCACCAGCAGACAACGCCTCTGCGCCGTTCATCACCGCGTCACCGCTACATCACCACTACCTCACCTCAAGACGACTACAAAAGGCGCGCACATCGACAACAGTTTTCCACACACACTCAGCCGCATCGGTGCCGGATGTTCTTGGCGTTCGTCTAAGCGAGACATTCTTCGTTCATATGTTACAGAATTCATATATTTACTTGCACGTGCCCTATCCTTTCTGCAAAGCAGCTCCAGTTTACCACGAGCAGACAACGCCTCTGCGCCGTTCATTACCGCGTCACCGCTACATCACCGTTATGTCACCTCAAGACGACTACAAAAGGCGTGCACATCGACAGCAGTTTTCCACACACACTCAGCAGCAGCGGTGCCGAATGTTCATGGCGTTCGTCTAAGCCAGACCTTCATCGTTAATATGTTACAAGTTGGTTCTTTTGAACTTTTACTTATTGGCTGTGTGGCTACCGCTACTGGGGAGCGATCGTGCTCTTTAGAATCATCTGACTGCCTTGTCTGCGGGAACTCCTTTACAGACGTCGAAATACACTTATCATGTTCTGAATGACAATTCAGTTATCATGTGGGCACCTGTTCTGGTGTAACGCTATGTGCGCGCTGAAAAAAGTCAAAGGCTGCCTTAAACCCTGGAAATTTGTCACTTGCAAAACAGCCAAAACCCCAAGTGGTCAAACTTCAACAAGCGATGAAGACATAGCTGAGCTCAACCTTCCGGATGAAATATCAGAGATTCACAGTAATCTTTCCATCCTCGTAGAAATGAAACTTAAGGTAGATACACTGGAACAAATCAAAGAAACAGTGCCAAGCGTTGAACGGTCCATGCAAGAAGTGTCTTCAAAATATGATGAGGTCATCTCTCAGATGAAGCAACAAAATTCAGATATTGCAGGTCTATGCAAAACGAGTGGAAAAGCTGGAAGTCAAAGTAAATGATCATGGAATCGAAGAGCTTCGGCAGCAGGTTAACGACCTTGATCAGTACG
Source organism: Amblyomma americanum (assembly GCA_030143305.2). Lineage (NCBI taxonomy): Eukaryota > Metazoa > Arthropoda > Arachnida > Ixodida > Ixodidae > Amblyomma > Amblyomma americanum. The sequence continues at coordinate 46,260 of JARKHS020017418.1, forward strand.
CCAGGCGGCTTAATCAAGAAGTGCATGGACTGCCCCTACATGAAAATGCAAATCTGCTAGAAAACCTTAACCACCTGCAGACGATCTGCAGCTGCCACATCTCACTGGACAAGACATTGAAGCCGCCCACTGCCTTCCAATGAAATCACGAGCTGAAACGATAGACGTCGAAACTGTGAATGCGAATGCATACAAGAATGTAAAGTTTCCGCCCGTCCTGGTTCGGTTTACGTCCCGTACAACAAGAGGTGCATGGCTCAAGAAAAAGGCTGAATTCAAAGAATTGAGGAAAAACATTTATCTGAATGAAAATCTTACAGTGCAGAACAAAAAGCTTTTCTGGCGCATGCCAACCTCTCTGCCTTTCAAGTAAATAAACCCTCTCTCTCTTTCTGGCACATGAAGTCACGAGCTGATGAAAAAGGGTACCAGTTTGCGTGGCACAAGAATGGTAAAATGTTTGTACGCCGTGCTCCCCACTCTCGGGTTATCAGAACTGTCAGAATGGAAGACCTTGATAAAGTAAGGTAAAGGCATTCAACAGCTTTAGTTTTTTGTTTACTCATCTGTGAAAATTACATCCCTTTTCCACGGTTGTAAGTACTACGATAAGCATTCATTTTAAGAAAGCACAGCCTTAAGTCATCACATCCGGTTTTCTTTGTTCCATTTGAATTCTCAAACTTTAAAAAGTAAGCACGAGTCCGTCTGCATGCTCCTAGATGAACTAACTACAAATTTGATATTTTGGCGTTTTCTTGGACATGGTTTCGGTATGATTCTGATGTAATACACTTCTCAGCCTACAGATGAGCCTCACTATCTCGAAAAAGTAACAAAGGGGGAGGTGTAGCCTTTTATATTAAATGCGACTTCTCCTTTGGATGTGATTCGTGATTTCTCTATTAGGCATGATCACTATGAATCTCTCATGATTAAATGTGTCAGCACTATATTTGTTGTTATTTACAGGCCGCCTGCTGGAATTGTTTCTAAATTGTTAGAGTTCATTGAACGCATGTTTGATTACTGCTCTCAACTTGGCCAATCCCTGATTTTCACGGGTGATTTTAATATTAACCTGCTTTATTTAGGGCCCTACGAAGAGGCATTTTTTAATGTTTTTTTCGTTTGGCTATGAAAATGTCATTAGCGTTCCGACCAGAGTGACGAATGCATCTGAAAACCTGCTTCATTTGTGCTTCGCGGCGCAAACAACTGGTCTACAATCAGGTGCCTTGATATCCGAAATAATGATCATATGCCGATATTTGTATTCTTTACTCCTGAAACAAAAATACGCATACAAAGTAAACGTGATGCGTGGCCACTATACAGAGCTATAAATAAGAACAGATTTTTTTTAAATCAGTAAGCAAAACAGACTGGTCTTTCATCTACAACTTGACAGATCCTGTGAAGACGTTCGGCCGATTTGCTGCAATAATCAAAAAGCTTCAAAACGAAGCATTTACTTTGAGAAGAGTAAACGCAATAAGATATATATATATATATATATATATATATATATATATATATATATATATATATATATATATATATATATATATATATATAATGTAACGGGGGGTTTGTTACGAGGTACTGGGCGCGACGGGAACGGCAACGGCAGCAGTCTGGGATCAGATCGGCAAAAGACACACAAGCGTAGCGCTGGCAAAAACTCTCGAGAACACTGTCACCTCGTCTTCGTCTTTTCAAATCATCCGACGCATCTTCTTCTTTAGCCTTACAATCACCCCGGGGACAAGAGGAGCCATCCTGGCGACTTAGGATGATGGCAAGACGGCGGGGTCGTAGTAGGGCTTGAGGCGCTGGACATGAACGGTCTCCCGTCCTCGGCGGCGGAGATCAGGAGACGGCGTGAGGGGTTCCACGATATAATTAACCGGAGAGGTGCGCTCCAGCACACGGTAGGGACCATGGTACTTCGCAAGAAATTTTGAGGAGAGACCGGGAGTTCCTGAAGGGATCCAGAGCCACACAAGTGCACCAGAAGTGTAGTTCGGTGGGGTTTGGTCTTGGTCGAGGCGGGAGCGCTGGCGATGCTGGGTGTCAGTGGTGAGTGACCGGGCAATTTGGCGGCAGGCTTCGGCGTGTTGCGCGGCGTCGGAAACAGGCCGATATTCGGATTCATCAGGGCGGTAAGGGAGGATAGTGTCGATAGTAGCAGAGGGTTGGCGGCCGTAAAGTAGGAAGAAAGGAGAGAATCCGGTGGTAGACTGCGTAGCGGTATTGTACGCATAAGTAACGTACGGAAGGACGAGATCCCAATTCGTGTGGTCAGAAGCGACGTACTTGGAGAGCATGTCTCCGAGTGTGCGGTTAAATCGCTCAGTGAGGCCATTGGTCTGCGGATGATAGGCGGTGGTAGTTCGGTGAATCGTGTTGCACTCTTTGAGAAGCGCCTTCACCACCTCAGATAAGAACACGCGGCCTCGGTCACTGAGCAGTTCACGAGGTGCACCGTGACGAAGGATGAATCGGTGCAAAATGAAGGAGGCGACGTCCGTCGCTGTGGCAGCCGGAAGGGCAGCAGTTTCGGCATATCGTGTAAGGTGATCCACCGCTACTATAGCCCAACGGTTGCCGTCTGCAGTGTATGGAAGCGGACCGTATAAATCAATGCCAACGCGGTCGAACGGGCGTGGAGGGCATGGTAACGGCTGCAGCTCAGCAGCAGAACGATGGGGAGGTGTCTTGCGACGTTGGCAGGGAATGCATGCGCGCACGTACTTCATGATAAAGGTGTACATTCCGCGCCAGTAGTAGCGCAGCCGTATGCGGGTGTAGCTCTTGAAAACGCCCGCGTGACCGCTGTGGGGGGCAGCATGGAAGTATGCGCATATCTCCGAGCGTAAGTGACGTGGAATAACGAGCAGCCACTTGCGACCTTCGGAGTTGTAGTTATGGCGATAAAGTAGGGTGTCACGGATCGCAAAATGGGCAGCTTGGCGGCGGAGCGCACGTGACGGTGAAGCAGCCGTCGGGTTGGCGAGAAAGTCGAGAAGGGAAGCGATCCAGGGATCCATGCGTTGCGCTGAAGGCATGTCGCTGAGGCGAAGCAAGGGCAGAGAAGCGTCGGAGGTGGAAAGGCTGGCGATCTCGGCTGGAAGGGGGCAGCGTGACAGTGCATCGGCGTCTTGATGCTTGCGGCCGGTGCGATACACGACGCGGATATCATATTCTTGCAAGCGAAGGGCGCACCTAGCGAGGCGGCCGGAGGGGTCTTTCAGGTTGCAAAGCCAACAGAGCGCATGGTGGTCGGTCACAACGTCAAAAGGGCGCCCATAAAAGTACGGTCGAATCTTCGCGAGGGCCCATACAATCGCCAAACACTCTTTTTCAGTTACGGAGTAGTTGCGTTCTGCTGGTGTGAGTGTGCGGCTAGCATAAGCAACGACGTATTCTTCAAAGCCAGGTTTTCGTTGGGCGAGGACAGCGCCGAGGCCAACACCGCTGGCGTCCGTGTGCACTTCGGTAGGAGCGGCCGAGTCGAAATGGCGCAGAATGGGCGGCGCCGTGAGGAGACCGTGTATGCGTCGTCGCACGCTGGAGACCACAGTGATAAATCCGCACTTCCAGACAGCAGTTGAGTCAAAGGCGCAGCAATGGACGCAAAGTTGCGAATAAACCGGCGGAAATATGAGCACAAACCCAGGAAGCTGCGCAGGTCTTTGATGGAGGTAGGTTTGGGAAAGTCAACCACAGCACGAAGTTTCGCTGGGTCGGGACTGACGCCCTGCTTAGAGACAACATGACCTAAGATGGTTAATTGACGAGCGGCAAAACGGCATTTTTTTAAGTTCAGCTGCAGGCCGGCGTCAGAGAGGCAGGTCAAGACGTGCTTCAAACGGGAGAGGTGGGTGTCAAAGTCCGGGGAAAAGACCACAATGTCGTCGAGGTAGCAAAGGCATGTCTTCCACTTAAGTCCGCGCAAAATGGTGTCCATCATCCTCTCAAAAGTCGCGGGGGCGTTACAAAGCCCGAAGGGCATCACCGTAAATTCATACAAGCCATCCGGTGTCACAAAGGCGGTTTTGGGGCGATCGGCTTCTTTCATAGGAACTTGCCAGTACCCGGAACGCAAATCAAGAGATGAAAAGAGTTCGGCCCCTTGCAAAGAGTCCAGAGCGTCGTCTATGCGCGGGAGGGGATAGACATCTTTGCGCGTAATCTTATTAAGGCGGCGGTAATCTACACAGAAGCGTATGGAGCCATCCTTCTTTTTGACGAGCACCACAGGCGACGCCCATGGGCTGCTTGAGGGCTGAATGACGCCGCTCTGGAGCATCTTGTCGACTTGGTCTTCAATAACTTGGCGCTCGGCGACAGACACACGATAGGGACGTTGTCGCAGCGGTGCGTGGTCACCTGTGTCGATGGCATGGGTGACAGTGGAAGTTTGGCCCAAGGAACTTTGATGTGAGTCAAATGATGAGCGAAACTGATTAAGTAAAGTGAGAAGCTGTGCCCTTTGCGGCGCTGGAAGGTTGTCGTCCATGGAACGAAGGAATGCTTCGGTTGAGGAGGGATCGGGCGCAGCAGTAGGTGGGCTGAGTGCGGCTATGGAGAGGTGCGGCGCGTCGTCCGTCTCTTCGCGGATGAGCAGAGACGCGAATGGTTGTACCGTGCCGAGACATTCACCTAGGCGCAAGGCGTTGGGGAACGAGAATGGGTTAGACACGAACAGTACGGAGAGGCCAGCGGATATAGTCAGTACAGCGTATGGCAGAGGCAGACACTTGCGGTGCAGAAAGATAGGGGACGGAGTGAAGAGGACAGTGTCGTCGCGAAGAGGGCCGCAAGAGAGGGGTACGAGGACTGAAGAGCAGGGAGGCAGGTCAATGTCTTCGGCAACTAGGGCCTTAACACAGGCACCAGGAGGGGCAGTGTCCAAGACAGCTTCGGGCAGGTGAGAGAACTCGACTTCAGCTCGAGCACAATCGATGATAGCAGCATGGCGCGATAGGAAATCCCAGCCCAGGATAACAGCATGAGAACAGCAGGGCAGTACGACGAATTCGACGGCATAAATGGTCCCCTGGATTACAACGCGAGCGGTACACGCTGCTGACGGCTGGATGTTCTGAGCGCTGGCGGTGCGCAGTGAGAGTCCAGCAATTGGCGTCCTTACTTTTCTTAAAGAACAATACAGCTTTGCGTCCATGACGGAAACGGCAGCACCAGTGTCGACAAGCGCCATGACAGAAACGCCGTCGACGGAAATTTCAGTGAGGTTAGCGGTTGACGGATGAGGCCTTTCGAAGTTCGTTGTGGACGCAGTTCTCGCCTCAGGAACTGCGGCGCCTAGTTTTCCTCCTGGTTAGCGGTGGGGCGACGTCGCATAGGCGAAATAGACCGGCGTCGTGGAGAAGAGGGCCGGCGGCTGGAGAGGGTAGAACGGTCCGGCGAGGAAGTACGACTTTGCGGCGGCGCAGCTGGTACAGAGTACTGACTCGGTGGGGGCCAGTACCCAGGAGCTTGGGGAGGAATTTCCGCGTCCGGGAGACGACGGCGGCAATGCCGAGCTACATGACCTGGGAGACCACAAAAGAAGCAAATCGGCCGATTGTCCGTTGTGCGCCAGGAATCGCTGACCCTTGGAGTAGGTCGTCGGTAAGCCACTGGCCCTCGCAAATGCGCCGGAGGCGCACTATAGATTGGCGGCTGCGGTCTTGCTACGACATCGGCATATGTCACTGGAGCCGCGACAGGAGGCGGTCTCGCGACGGCTTCGGCATATGTGAGCGGAGCCGCCACAGGTTGTGGTCTGGCGACAACGTCAGCGTATGTCAGCGGAACCGTGACAGGTGGTGACGGATGAGCCGGTGGAAGAGCCTCAGCAACTTGCTCTTGAATTGTATGTCGGAGCGCTGGAGTCAGATATGATGGTCGGTCGTGAGCGCTCGGCAGAAAGGAAAGTTGACGTGCCACTTCTTCCCGCACGAAGTCTTTAATCTGCTGTAGCAGCGAGGGGTCAGGAGCAGGCGTGAGCCCAGCGAGCGACTCAACCTGCTGTGGCCGCTGGCGTGTCAGAATCCGCTGCTTGCGCAACTGCTCAAAGCTTTGACACAGCGTGACGACTTCAGCAACGGTACGCAAGTCGCGCGCTAGAAGCATCTGAAAAGCGTCGTCATCGATGCCTTTCAAGATGTGTTGGATCTTGTCGGCTTCCGACATACGAGCGTTGACCCGCTTGCACAAGTCGACGACATCTTCAATGTAGCTTGTGAAGCTTTCACTAGCCTGCTGAGATCGTTCACGCAATCGCTGTTCGGCCCGGAGTTGCCTGACAGCCGGTCGACCAAATACGTCTGCAAATTTAGTCTTAAAAATGGACCCGGTTTGAATATCTGCGTCATGGTTGCGATACCAGTGGTTAGCCACACCGGCGAGATAAAAGATGACGTTGTTTAGCTTCGTCACATCGTCCCATTTGTTGTATACGCTCACCCGCTCGTACGATGTGAGCCAATCTTCCACATCGTTCTCGTCAGTCCCGCTGAAAATGGTCGGGTCCCGTTGACGAAGAGAGCCGGCACAGATGACAGCCTGGCCCACTTGTACGGCCTGGTGTTGGACGTCCTCAGGCATCGTGCGCGCCGGGAGAGCACGACTACGGAGCTCCAGGGCCGATGTTTTTTTTTACCCAGCACCTCCACCAAATGTAACGGGGGGGTTTGTTACGAGGTACTGGGGCGACGGGAACGGCAACGGCAGCAGTCTGGGATCAGATCGGCAAAAGACACACAAGCGTAGCGCTGGCAAAAACTCTCGAGAACACTGTCACCTCGTCTTCGTCTTTTCAAATCATCCGACGCATCTTCTTCTTTAGCCTTACAATATATATATATATATATATATATATATATATATATATATATATATATATATATATATATATATATATATATATATATATATATATTCCTCTGCATTACCTAGAGCAATAAAACTCTGGAATGATCTTCCTGACAACATAATCTCTTTCATTGATCCTGGTGATTTTAAAAAACATCTATGTATACATTTATTGCCATAGTGATGTTCGAAATGTACAACAGTTTCATTTGTTCTTTACGTTGTTTCGTGTCTGATGTTATTTTAGCTCGGTTTTGTATAAATTTCGTGTTCCTTTCTTGTATTTGACTTGTACCGCGTTCTTGCACCGATATTATGGTTTTCTTTCCATCTGTATGTACCTTTTTTTTTCGATTTGCCCCCCTCACCCAATGCTCTTCGGGGCCTGTGAGGTACTAATAAATAAATAAATAAATAAATAAATAAATATAACAAAAGTGATTTCTGGCAGCTGATTTGGTCAATATAATATAAAATCAATCCTGTTATGTTTCTTCATTTTTGGTGATTTTATTATATATATATATATATATATATATATATATATATATATATATATATATTTATATATATATATATTTATATATATATATATATATATATATATATATATATATATATATATATATATATATATATATATATATATATATATATATATATATATATATATATATATATATATATTCATGGATCAACAACGACCCTTTAAGGAGAATAAAAGAAAGAGAAAGGCTGTTTGCCACTTTCATAAAGACTAGGCAACGGGATCACTTAATAAAATTCAAAAAAGTGAGAAACAGACTGAGCCGAGATATAAAGTAAGCACGCGAAAGGTATTATCAGAATAAATTCACTAATACTCTTAATGATCCAAAAAAGTCTGTAAAGCATTAAATGAACTGCTGCCTAACAATAAAAAAAGCTCCGTTTCTGAGAAAAGTGATAACGGAACAATATGCACAGGACGTTCACTGTAAATCAGTTTAATCAACATTTTCTAAAAAGTGGATCATTGAGTGCTTTGGACACTTCCAACCCTTCCTATAGATCTTATATTTCGACTAGTATAAGGAGGTTTTTATTTCTCGCACCTACAAATGACGCGGAGATAGGTAAGCAACTACTCAAATTAAAGAACTCACCAGCCTGTGGTTGATGGCATTACAGCAGAGCCTATTAAAACACTCGCGGTGTGCATAAGCAAACCACTGTCGTGCATCTGCAATCACATATTGTACACTGGCATTTTCCCTGATGAAATAAAAATTGTAAAGGTATCGGTAATATTTAAAGGGGGTGCCAGGAATGACGACCAACTACAGACCAATTTCAATTCTGTCAATTTTTCAAAATTAGTTGAAAAAGTGATTAATGAACGTATCCTGAATTTCTGCGCTGTAAATTATATTATAGCACCAAAACAATATGGGTTTCGGAAGGAACAGTGTCCGGAAACGGCGCTGCTGCAGATTAAAGAAAAAATAGTAAGCAACTTTGACATTAAACTATACAATAGGAATATTTCTTGACTTAACAAGGCACTTGACTCCATCAAGCATGACATTGCAAAAAGTAAACGAGTGTGGAATGAAGGGAATTTTTCTTAACCTAGTTCAAAGTTATTTAAGTAACAGAGTACAGTACACAGAAATACTTAGTTCGCGATCCTCACTAGGAGAAATCAAATTTGGTGTACCACAAGAGTCTATTCTCGGTCCGCTTCTTTTACTTTTATACATCAATGATATCATTAACGTACCTCTTACTACAGACTAAATCCTAAATGCCGATGACACTAACGCATTTTTTTTCTGGTGGAAACTTATGCGGTGTTCAACGAGAAGCTAATATCTGTCTAAGGAAAGTTTAGAAGTGGTTTAGAATAAAAAAATTAGAATTAAACACTAAGAAAACGAAATACATTATTTTCTGGCCTTGTGGCAGGGATATCGATGACGCCATAGTATTAAAGTACAATGATGAAGTCATCCAGCGCTGATCATTTCATATATTTCTTCGAGCTGTGTTTGAAGAACATTTGAACTGGTCAAATCATATCCACAACATAAAAACCACTACTGCGTGATCCATCGATGCTCTAAATAAACTAAGGAATTTATTACCTCCAAAATTAAAAAAGCAGCTATATTATAGTCTAGCGCATTCACGCCTTCAATACTGCGTATCCGATTGGGGAATGGCGACAAGAACCAATATAGATAAGTTATTTGTTTTACAGAAACGCATATTAGGCATTATTGAGAACGCACCCGTCACTAGTCATTCCGCTCCGCTCTTCAAGAAGAACGATGTATTAAAAACGGAAACATCATTAACAGTAAAACAGCAATTAAAATATTCCACGCAATCAAGCTTAATGAAAGAGAATTTCTTCGAAAATACCTCCCGAACGAACACCGATACAACACAAGGTACGCAACTTACAAAAAAGGGTAAGATACCAACTAATTACGGCATGAAACACCAATCATTTGTTATACCAGAATTTTTAAACGGCCACCCTGCCATTACGACGTTAGTAAATCAATCATCTTCGTTAGCAGTCTTCAGAAAAAAGTTGAATGCATATTTCTTGTCACTTTAGGAGGAATTTTACTTCTTAAATCATGTCCGGTTGATTTGAATGCCTGCATTATATTTTTTTAACCCTCCGATGCCACTCTGTGTCAATGCCTGTGCTATTTTTACTGTTTTTTCTGTTCTTCAGTACTTGTAACAGTTTATTTTCTTTTTCTCACCCCATGCTGAAATGTTGTGTGTATTGAGAGACTGACATTTGTCAAGCATCCTTGCCTTTCTGCAAGCCTGTTGGAACGTGTACTTTTTTGTCCCTTGTCTTCCTGAAATAAACATTCAGACACACATGCTTTATAGCAGCCAGCACAATCGTAGTGAGCCACTGAAAGGAGCGCGCGACTTCTTTCGGGTACGAGCCTCCTGACGCTTTACAAATATATTTCAGGAATGCATTGGTAGAGACATACGTATCAAGATCCGTTGCGCTCTTTGTTTGTAGGCGGTGAGGAAAGGTGGCACAAAATCACACGAAAACAAACATCGACCACATGCAGCTCTTCTTCGATCCGCAGCAACATGGCGAAATTGGGTATCCTGGCTTTACTGCTGCTGATAGCAACCTCTTGCCTGGGCGACGGAGTACTCGGTGAGTGGTCCGAACAAGGGACAGTACTCGCAGCGTCCGCAACTTGCCTCCTGTTCGGAATTCCTCATTCGTAACTTGTCTCGGAGGTGGCGTAGCTATTGCTTTCCTTTCTTTGTCTCCTCGAGTGGATACAAAATCTAACAGAGGAACGAGAATCGTACAGGAGATTTCTTTCGAGGCTAGCGGCGTCGGTGCCATACAGTGGCCCCATCGAAATGCCTGCGCTTATGTGCTAATGAGTCCAAGAAAGCTGGACTTCTTAGGAGCATAGCAGGGGAACGAAGCTGAGAACAGCAATGAAGGCGTCTAGCGTGCAACCTATAAATTCGTTGTATCGGATGCAACGTGCCACCAACGCCGTGTTCAAGACATCTTCAGCAAATACAGCAGCTCTCTCGCTCATCGCTGAGTCCTGTAAGGGGATACTGTGAAATGCCATATGCAGTAGAGGTGATGAGCTATACAGCGTGCAAGGCTATCCACGTGCGTTTAAAATAAAACAACTTTGTGGGTAAACCTTGTGGGAGTGCTATCGTTTTTATTTATTTGTTTTCATTTAGTTATTAATTTATTCACTCATTCATTCATCGCCAAGAGGGCGTGCTCGAGCGCATCACCTAGGAGCCGAGTCGGAGCGCAACAACATGGCCAAATTGGGTATCCTGGCTTTTTTTTTCATTTAGTTATTTCTTTATTCTCTCATTCATTCATTGCCATGACGTCAGCTGGAAAGTGATGTTGCAAGAAGACTGCCTGTTACTGTCTTCATGGGTGAGGTTATTCCAGTTTGCCTGGCGGAGGTGCCTCGCACTATGGATGTATTTAGTGTAGTCGTAGGTTCTTCAAGAGGATCACAAAGAAAAGGCGAAAACATTGGCTGTGGTTTAGCTCTGGTTAAACCGTGAGTGACGCGACAGCTACAGCTGGCCGAGTGGAACTCGCTCAGTCGAATTGCAAGGTCAGTGGGCGCGTTAAGTTAGCGTACTCCAATCTCCAAGAGGGCGCGCTCGAGCGCATCACCTAGGAGCGGAGTCGGAGCGCAACAGCATGGTGAAATTGGGTATCCTGGTTTTTTTTTCATTTGGTTATTTCTTTATTCACTCATTCATTCATCGCCAAGAGGGCGCGCTCGAGTGCATCACCTAGGAGAGGAGTCGGAGCGCAACTTAACGGCCATTTGATTCCAGTGCACGTACGAGAGCGCCACCTGACGCCTCTAGCATTTCCGTTTCCGGCGTGTTGTTTGGCGCGCATTTTAACTATGGCAGCAGACAAGCGCAAGTTACTCCAGTTCTTGACGGACGACGATGAGCTGGACGAACTTGATCCCCGGAGGCGCAGACAGCAGCAGCGGTTCACCTCCGGTCTGCAAGCTGCCTGCGTTGCCATGCAAGGTACCATTCCACTGTTTTGTTACCATTAGGGAATGTTACCCGTCCCTTTTGTATGCAGACCGCGGAGGCGCAGAGAGGAGGATCCGTGCTATTGAGGGCTACGTACTAAATGTGGTATCTCGGTGCACTGATACTCAGTTCAAGGAGCACTTCCGGATGACCCGCAGCACCTTTGAGGTAAAATACATGCTTTTATTGTTTTATTAGGGTAAATACGAGTGTGGCACATTAGAAAAAATGAAGTGCGCGGCGCGACTCTGGTTATACAAGCACGAAAACATGCATGACATCACACTTTTGATCGTTAAAAGGGCAATGGTTCACACAAGTCAGCCAGTATTTTAAAATCCACTTATTTATTTTGTAGCTTATGAAATTCACTCAATAGATGCTCTAAGCTCCCACCTTTGGACTGGAGAGCAGGAATTCCTGCTCCCCACTAACCGACTTTTAAATACTCTGCCTGATATGCAGGTGCTGCTAAGGATCACACAAGAGCGGCTTACCATGGAGAGGACACGTCGCATACCTCTGCTAAGAAAAGTTCTGATGACACTGTGGTTGCTGGGCAACCAGGAATCATTTCATGGAGTTGCTGATCAATTTGATGTCAATAAGGGGCTGCTGTTCTATCTAACTAATGGCATTATAGAAGTATGGGCATGTGCTGCAATAGACCTCACTCGTTGGCCTGCAAACCTGCATGAAGTTGCTCGAGAGTTTTCCAGGAAATGGCACCTTCCTGAGGTTGCTGGTGCTGTGGATGGCTGCCACAAGGCAATCAAAGCCCCTGAAAAGAGAGCAAGATGCGTACTACAAGAGGAAAGAATTCCATTCAGTCATCTTACAAGGTTGCTGCGACAGCAACATGATATTCACTCACATACATGCAGACAGCCCCGGACGAATGTATGAAGCCAAGGTTTTTGCCACGTCTGACCTTGATAAAGTAGCTGACAACTTGCCAGAGAATTTTCACATCTTAGGCTACCCTGCCTATCCCCTGTCAGTAGGTCTCATGCGACCATACAGAAATAATGGGCACTTGACAAAACAGCAAAGTTCAATGAAACCCTAGGAGCAGCAAGGTCGGTAATTGAGCGAGCATTTGCTCGGCTCACTGGAAAACTCAGAAGGCTCAAGTATCTCGACATGCAAACCACATTAAGGATGAGCAACTGTATTGTAGCATCATGTCTTCTTCACAACGTAATTCTACAGTGTAAAGGGCCATTTGGTGATGACGCCATGCAGGAAGAGAGTGACGCGGATACACCTCTCGACGATGAGGACACAGAGCCTGCAAAAAACTGTGCTGCAATGAAGCCAAATGAAATAGCACGGTTACTGTGCAGAATGTAGTGTAAGAAGGTTTACAATAGGAAGTGAACTTGCAGTCCAGAGATGAAAGTGTTACACTTATGCAGCACACAGACTGAATTTCTGTAAACGCTTTATTGTATGAATACTTCTGGCCACACAGGCCCGTGAACGGCAATAAAATATTACTGAAGTAAATACACTGCCTGTATATTTTTAGAAAACAAAATAAACTAAAGAGTTATTCTGAGGTACTGTAAATCGTTCAGTATATATGTTGCGATTTTCAGAATATATTCACTGTGACTAGAAACAAAAGGCAAGAAGTAATACGCTGGAAACAAAAGGCTGTCGCAAAGTGTGACTGGAAACAAAAGGCAAAAAGTAAACCACCAGAAAAAAAACGGCTGTTGCAAAATAGATTTATTCACTAGGAATAAAGATGCCAGCCAGCAGTTCTGCCAGCAAGACGAAACACGCAAAAAAAAGGGGGAAATGTCAGCTGCTGCTCCTATCGAGTGCTGTCGCTAAGGCGCTTGAGCATTTGCAACTTGAGTCGGTGCATCTTGAGCTGCTGCTTGTACCGTTTTCCTTCTTCGTCTTTCCATGAGTGTATGTTTCTGAGGATTTCACTCAAAAAGGCGGACGGCATTTGACGCCGCCTAGCATTTGGTGGGCGCTCTCGGTCAGATAGTCCGTCATTTGTCTGCGCCTTCTTGCTGTGTGCGGATGCTCTGCCTGTTCCTCACTGTCGCCAGCTGGCATGCAGCCTGGAATTGCATAGACAGCTGAGGTGGAAGGTATTTCGAGCTTGCTCGACACCATAGGAGCTTCATACTCCATGCTTGCAGAAAGCAACTCGTCCATTAACTGGAAATATGGCCACTCTTTTCTCCCCCTCTCCGCCTTCTTTTTATGCAGGCGGTGCTTGTCCTAGGTTCACTGCAAGCCCTTGAATTTTGTTTCAGAGTCACTACCAGTGCGTATGTGCCCATGGTCGCACATCTCATTGCTGATCGTTGCCCAGATTTCTTTTCTGTTTTCGATCACTGAAGTCCTGCCGGTGATTGGAATATGATGAGATCAGGAGAAGAAACTCTGCATGCGTCCAAACCAAGCCTTCCTTGCGGAGACCTGCATCACAAAAACAGAACACCTACAGCTTTAGTACTTGTATTAAAAGGTGGGTAGCACAGCATGACCATGTGTATAAAAAAGAGGCACTGCTCACTGTTGTAGTTATGATCACCGCTGTCACTGTCAGCCACCCACATCGGAAAATGGCCCTCTGTAAAAATAAAGAAATTGAATTATTTTCAGTAGCCCTAGAAAACAACAGAGATGAGCACACTTGTCCAGAGTGCTTGTGCAGTGCTTTGCACAAGAAGTTCAATTTTAAAGAGCGCACGGGGTTTCAGACATAATACTGGCGCTCGGCCACAGCCAGATAGACATTCAAATAGTGTAAGCATAAGCCCCTTGCCACTCAATGCTGCCTTAAAATCTCGCCACATATGCGCCGCAGCATAACACGCTTTAAAAAACGTGCATTGCTCAGTACAGAGGAAAACGCGGCGAGAAAAATGCACTGCATGCAGGGTTCCCGTATACAATGACAGAAATCGCTTTCTTCGACTCTCTTTCGTTTTATCACAATGTGAAAACAAGGTGTTTAAGATTTAAAGAGCTTCTACCGTAATTTTCGCTGAAGAATAAGCTGACCATTGTACTTTCATGTGAAAGGGCAATCGCCCGCCTTCATGAATGCATCACAAACAAAAAGCTCTCGTGTGTATTCCCGAGCGCAATGTGCCCCTCTTTTCGCCACGTTCTCCATTCAGCAGCCAACAACATGCCATCAACTTACTGCAGCCTTATAGGCTAAATACGCAAGGCTGGCAATTCACGAAGAAACAAACAAGTCTGTCGAATTTCAACGCTAAAAATAAACCCCTGCGATGAATGCAACCGCCCGACGTATGGAGGCAAACGGAATACTCTTCGACGACCAAAGAACGAAATAAAACGTCCAAAGGAGTAACACATACCTAAGTCTCCTTGCGCGCTTTCCACACCGACAGCCGAAGCCGTGTCCAGCATGTCCACTCCACTGCCCAGCTCCACAAGCAGGTCTGCCCCTGCAGTCGCAGCGCTTGTGTCCAGTACGAACCCTGCGCATGCACCTTATATTAAAATAAGGCTCTTGACGAGCTTGCAAACATCAATTACGTACCGGTGTTTATGAGCACGGAGCCCGAAGCCATCACGCCATCATCTGCAGAAAGGGCGCTCAGAAAGTTCGTCCAGGCCGGAAAAACGTCACGATACCGGAAGCGAGGCTTGACGCGCGCCCCCGTGCACCACCTTCGAGGATGGAGCGCGTAGAGCGCACTCTGCCTGCGTGCACCGGAAGTGAGTTGTGGTCGTTTCGCCTACTTGGAGCGCACTCTGAGGACTCGAGCGCGCTCGAGCTCCTTAACTTAACGCGCCCAGTCTTTCGCCGCTCCGTTTCGCAGGGTGTTCCTTCTTCATCTTCGCCCCTGGACGAGGATTCACTCTCTCACCCCTCTCCCCCTCTCCACTCCCCCCACTCGGTTTCACCGGCGCGCCGCGCCGCAGCACCTGCTCCGCACCACGTGACCAACCACGTGACCAACCACCTTGGCGGCGCCGCCACGCTGAGGGCTCGAAATGCTAGCGTAATGTAGCTATCGCTACAAAATACTGGTACTTACTATGGTTTGTGTCCTGTTGTAAATGTCAAGGTTTGGCCTAAGAATGTCACGGAGTATCACTGTGTTTGCTCATTACCATTATTTCGCTATTTCGTGCACCGTCAGTCACATTTCAGATCAGCCATCACGTTTCCACACAAATCTTCGCGTTTGAAGAGCGATTGAGTATTGTCGTCATGTAAAATAGTGTACTCTCTTACGTTGCAGAACATACGCACTGGCACCACAAGTCGCATGAAAATCCAGCTGCAAAGCCGCCTGAAAAGTGTGATAGAGCCATACCGGAAAGAGCGGTGAGCGAGCGGCGTGCCCGAACCCCGTGTTATTTTTACATATCTTTTCGTCTCCTAAGGTGTCTCGTTTCACTTTTTTCTATGGAATCTATTCCGCAGATGACAAGACATGGCCGCTTATTGCACTGCATCTACCCGTGTGCAGGCACGAATGTGAAGTTCAACCACGTGATAGACGGAAGTCTATGCTGGGTAGGTATGTCCTATTCGTGGGTCAGTGTCAGTGAGGCATCCAAATAACGCAGCTTTCCTAAAGGCTTCTCCGGACTGCCACTGTCTGTGCTATCATTTGTTTTTGCCCCATTAATGGTCCCCTGCCTTGGTTTACGGTTCATTTCACATAGCACAATACAAATACTTAATCAGATGTAGCCTGAACAGCTACAGCTCGAACTGGTTCACGCATATCGGTTCACTGGTTCACGAATTTCACGCATATTTCTTTCATTCGTAACACAATGCATGACATTTAACGCAATAGCGTTAAAGGCCCCGTTAACCAGAAAATCCGGTGCCGGCATTGTCGGCGTCGGCGTTGTGAGCGAAAAATAACGGGCATGGCTCTGACAGGTGGCCCCCGGAGAGCAACCTAGGAGGCCGCTGGGCCACCTAGGTCACGTAACCTTGTGGCGTCATCACAACCTGGCCACCGGGGAGGGTGCAAACTGCCCACCGTGGAAGGTGGCAGTGAAATTAATGATTGGTCGCTCGGGAAGAGCAAGCTGGGCCGCACAAAGCCCTCGGCTGGAAGCACCTGCCATCGCAGGGCAGTGGCGCATCGCTTAACCGCTGCACAACTGCGTCAGGAGGAGTATGAGGAATACCAGGGATCTATGAATGTAAAGTAAAGGATACCGTTCTGCATATATGGAAATTAACCTGTTTCGTTATCGCGTTATGCCCTTAAGGTGGAGCTTAAGTGTCCCCTCTAATTTTTTTGACAGCCGAACACAAGAACCACACACGTACGCCGCTATCAACACATGAGTTTCTTCTAATGGTCTTCAATTTTTGCAATCACTGCATGGAAAAAACAAATCATGATAGAGAACACACAAGAAGGTCAGCAAGCGACACGAAAACAAAATCAACAATCTACTCCATACCCCTCACGATACCCCTTACCTGCTGTTATGTTGGGAAGGCAGGCATATTTCTTAATGTGCCTCGACAAGAGCATGACAAGAAACTATGGAGTCGGGTGTTTGACGGAATCCCGTCTGGCGAGGAGGGAACATCATAACAGAAAAGACGAGCACTCGCCAAAAAGAAAAAAGGAAAAACAATTGACGTTTCGGGGCCCGTACGGGTCCCATGTTCAAAATGGCAGCGGATGGGCGAAGGTTGTGATTTATGTACGGTGCAGGTGGCATAATGAGCATGCTTAAATGTCAGGAAGATTACCCCGCGTTCGGTTCAAAACATGTGAAGTGATTCTAAAAGTAAGCGGAATGGTAAATACTTCTCCGTCGCGATGACTGAAGGCGTTGTCCCCATCGATGGCATGTGACGCAGCTTGATAGTTTTCACCCAAGGCATTTTCTTTCGTGCAGCCTTTGGCGACGTCATTTTGATGTTCCTTTAAGCGCCTAATAAACTTGCTTCATTCGCCGATGTATGCAGCTTTGCAGTCCTTGCAGGAAATTTTGTACACCACTCCGCGGAATTTGTTTCTTTCAACCCGGTCTTTAAATCTGACAAGTTTTTGCTTCAGTTTACTTGGTGGCACGTGGGCCATATGGACATTGTAGTCCTTGAAGGCCCTGGCTAACTCCTCGCTGACTCTTGGAGTGTAGGGGATGCTGGCCCGCTTGCTTTTCTCGGTGCCCGTGGTTTCCACGTTTCGACTTGAACAGCGGCGTTCTGCAGTCATTATCATAGTTTTCGGGTACCCGTTGTTGGCAAGATCCTTCCTCACGATTTTTAGTTCGGCTCTTAGAGTCCTCAAGCTTGAACAAAGGCGGAAAACGCGGCCGAAAAGTGCGGATGCGAAGGAGCGTTTATGCGTGACAGGGTGTGCCGAATGGAAACTCAGGTACCGACCAGTGTGAGTAGGCTTGCGATGCACGCACGTTGCGAACCCATCGCTTGTTCTCTGCACAAGTACGTCCAGGAAGGGAATGGCCCTGGCGCCATTCTGTTCTTCTTCTTTGGTGAATTGTATTGTCGGGTGAAAGGAGTTCCGGTGCTCAAGGAAACGGCTTGCATCCTGTCGGCGAATCAAACATAAACAGTTATCAAATAAAAAACAGTTATCAAAGTACCGGAGAAACAGTTTAGGGGCTGGTTGAAATGACCTCTCTGAAATGGACTCTCAGAGCCGAACTAAAAATCGTGAGGAAGGATCTTGCCTACATCGGGTACCTGAAAACTATGATAATGACTGCAGAACGCCGCCGTTCTTGTCGAAACGCGGAAACAATGGCTACCGAGAAAAGCAAGCGGGTAAGCATCCCCTGCCCTCCAGGAGTCAGCGATGCCTTAGCCAATGCCTTAAAGCACTACAATGTCCACATCGCCCACGTGCCACCAAGTAAACTGAAGCAAAAACTTGTCAGAGCTAAAGACCGGGTTGAAATAAACAGCTTCCCTGAGTGGTGTACAAAATTACCTGCAAGGACTGCAAAGCTGCATACATCGGCGAATCAAGCAATTTTATTAGGCGCTTAAAACAACATCAAAATGACGTCGCCAAAGGCCGCACGAAAGAAAATGCTTTGGCTGAACACTATCAAGCTGCATCACATGCCATTGATTGGGACAACGCCTCCGTCATCACGACGGAAAAGTATTTATCATCCCGCTTACTTCTAGAATCACTTCACATCCAAACCACACCACTGTTTTGAACCGAACGCGGGGCAATCTTCCTGAGATTTACGCATGCTCCTTATGCCACCTGCACCGTAGGCACATAAATCACCACCTTCGTCCATCCGCTGCCATTGTGAACAAGGGACCCGTACGGGCCCCGAAACGTCAATTGTTTTTCCTTTTTTCTTTTATGGCGAATGCTCCTCTTTTCTGTTATTAAAAAGAAAATATACTGTGTAGCCATATATGGTAAACTGGATGTCTGCTGTCGCGTATGCAGAGAAGGAAACTGCCAGCCGATTTATCAAGACTGTCAAATTGTGACCGAGGGCAAATCCCAGCTCGGCAGGGAGATAGTACAGGCCTGCCGTAGAGCGAAGGACCACGATCTATGAGTCAGGACCACGATCCATGAGTCTGTCAGTTTCTTTAACAAAGACATTGAGTATGTATCAAACAGATTGTGAATCTTGTCCTGATGTAACTTGGTCCCCTTCTTCGCCGTTCTCCATTATGATCTGATTTTTTCATGCAGTGATTGTTTATAAAGTGACAACCTTGTGAATAAACTCATGAGTTGATGGTCATCGGTGTATGTGTCCGGTTGCTGCGTTCGTTTATCTTTTCGCTCTGAATCTACACCCTTATCATGAACAACCAGCACCACGAACTTCTACCCTTTTCGACAGCATTCCGCTCGGCTGGTTGACCGCTGATTTTATGACACTTAATCACCTTCAATTTTTCTGTTTTTTTTTCTTTGTGCTTTCTCTTTTGCTGTTGTTTGAGTGTGAACGTCCATCGACGCTTGCTTTTCCGTGTCATCTAACAGTGTCAAGTTGCTGCCTTTTTCTGTTCTCATTTTTGACAATATCCAGAACAGCCGCGGACGAGGGGAATGCTTCAAAGGTTTATGTTTACCACGACGCATTCCTTCATAAGAACATCTGCACTTCTTCCCGGACACATTTGATCTGGACAAGGCTTCACATTTGTGGCAACAAGCATTGAAAATATAAAATGACTCGACGATTCACTTGCGCTGTCGCTTCGCCTTCACTGCAAGTCTTTGCTGTTTCGTCTAATACATGTGCGCCCCCACGCCACAGCAGTGCGGGCAGTCTTCGTGATGTTGGCACTGCATACTTACCGATCACGGCTTTTTTCTTTTTTGTCCTCAAGGCCAGGCTTTCTTCACCCTTTTCTATTCTTATGCAAGAGCTGTCAGAAAGTGCTTGAGCTTGGTGCCTTTTAGTACGACTGTTTCAAACTTCAAACTGTTTCTTTGTGACACAAGTACATGTTGTTGTTTTTTTTTGGAGGACGAGGAAACGACTTGATTTAAAAAAAATGTAGCTTCTGTTGAACTCCGCTTAAAACGACGTATAGTGAGCGAAAGCGCGCTGACGTAAATGGTGACGCCACAGACCACACCATAGCAACCAGATGGCGCAAGTCTCAAAGTCGTAAACTACACTTTCGAGACGTGAACTTAGATCAACGCAATTTTCAGCCTTACTTCTCGAACGCATAACCGAATGGCGCTAAGCACTTGACACTGTTCATGAGCAATGTGCATAACCTTCCTTTTGACGTTTCAATAGTCATGGAGCAGAAGATAATATATGGGCAATTAGCGGGAGATAACACGCCCGCATGCATTCAGTATATATATATATATATATATATATATATATATATATATATATATATATATATATATATATATATATATATATATATATACAGTGCTAAGCGGTCAACGTTTTAACATTCCTTCTTTGGGCAGAATTTCCGTGGTCTGGAAAGGAAGTTCTCAGCTAATACTGACTTTGTAACTGCGAACTTTGACGCCCGATAAAATGGTTTAAATAGATTATTCGACACTGAATTTCACAAAAAAAATTAAACACACCACGCTGGCTCCGCGGTACGTTAAAACATTCGGGCTGACGCCGACAGTGAAGAAGGGTTAATCAGGTGGTTGAACCAAACAATTGGCACCGCCAATGCATAATATGCGCCTTCACATTAACTTTTTTCCCGTCCGCCAGCACGTTATCCAAAGTGAGTGCAGGAACAACGCCTTGTAGCAGGGCGAAACCAGAAAGCCCGAAGACCAGCAATGACGGAAAGGTAACGTGACCAAATTTCGCAGCACCCATACTCTCGCGCTAAAGCAGCGTGGACATACGTACATTGCGCAAATGAGATAAAATCGAAAAAACTTCTCTTGGCCTTACCGCCTCCTTCTTCGGGCTAAAATTTCGCACAGGGCTGTTATTTCGCGAGCTGTTTTGATTTATATTACGTTTGGGGCGAGTACTAGTTTGATTCAGTAAAAACATTGCTGTGGCTCAACACAGCTTAGCCAGGTTTCACGGAGCAGAAGCTCGGTTAAACGTGATATACACACAGTTAGGCCTATGTTCATCTTTATTGCAGCACCCAATTCTTCTTTACTGTTCAAACTCGGCAAGTCTTGGTTCTTCTTGCTAAACAGCAAGGTTTCGCAGCAATGATGCCGGTAGCGCCATTACGTACTCTCGGGACGAATGAGGACTCCACCGAGGACGCGGAGAAACGCAAGAAAGGAACGCAAGGTGTCGGGAGAGGGGCAGTGGAGAGCAATGTTTTCTGCCCAATTTTGACACAGTATTCGAGAAAGCTCTTACAAGCCAACCGCGCAATCGCTTACTCCTGAGCCTTAACTTCAGCTAACGGCAAAACACTCGATCCTCCGGTGAACGCAGATGGCGCTACCGGTACCACTGCTGTGAAAGCTTGCTGTTTCGGTACGCTGTCATCGCAGACGATGAACATTTTTTTATTAATTCTTACCGAATCAAGCGCGGACCTCACCCGTAAGTAATATAAAACGAAACTGACCGTCAAACACAAGCTTTGTGCGAAATTTGAACCCCAGCAAATGGGTGGTTTGGCCGAAGGAAATTTTTTTCCTGATATTATCTGATGGACGCTACAGTCAGTACTATGTGGAGATTATGCTTGTCGAACGACCAGAGCGCTAGGTATCTGCAGCTGGTTTCCTTAGGGACCCTAGCGGTGCCTCAGAGAGCGGGACGACTGCATGCGGTCGCGCTAACCATCCTCCGCTGAAATGAAGCTTTTCCTAGGACATTCGTGTAAAAAAATTCTCGTTCATTCGTTCTGCGTCATCCTAGCGACGCCATTGGGCCCCTCAGTGTGACGTACTCAGGTGTTATTTCTACATGCGATCCCTCGCAGAGAGTGAACGTGGAGGTGGCCACTGACTTCGGAAGTGGCAAGGTACACAGTGTTTCTCTCCCCGCAAGTGGCAAGGTGCACAGTGTTTCTCTCCCGGTGCCCTGGCCTTTTCCAGAAGTTTATGAACGCGGATGGCCAACGCGCGTGCATTATATGTTTGCTCGATTTTCAGCCCGAACTAAGTTATGTCACCCGCCCTGAGCGGCCCTGACGATCTAGTCGTGATGGCCTGACTTGGCTGGCTCTCCTTCCTGGCCAGTTATTTTCGGCGGCGGCGCGTGATGAGACAGCAACGTGCGACCTGTGTCGTCTAGTTGTGTTGCACACCTTCCCCATTCTCTTCTGATTTGTGCCACACGACACAACTCTTAGGCTGACCGGCGACATTAACTCTGCTGTCAGGTTCCTGTAGTCGGTGATTGGGCGCGCTGTTCTGCAGGCCCGTCTCCAGGTGTGGCGGTGGGGTCTATAGGTTGTAATGAGGAATAAAGGTTCATGCAGACATCGGTGCACTGCTTTTAATGCAGCTTACTATTTAGTATACACCTATGGTCTTAATTAACCATGCCTTCCTTCCATCGGAGTGGTCTGAACACCTCTCGCACACTAGGTGGATGTTCAATCCACCAAGCCACCGCTGCGGTGCACCGCTGCTGACTTAAGAGTGTGAACTCTGCTTTAAGCCAGCGCTGTGTTTGTCTGCCATTCTTCTACCAGGTCATGCGTTGATGCCTGTAAGAACAGCAATAATCTACTGCCAACTGGCCCTTCAATGTACCATTCTCCGCTGACAGTGTCACGACGACATAAGGAACATGTCTGGTTCCTGCCATGAGCAGTCGCGAGATCCAAGGGAGCGAACCGCCGTGTCTGACTACCTTCCTCACGAATGCACTTGGAAGCGCACCTTTATAGCTTGAAGTCCAGTTCTGCCTTCCACTTAGTCGTTTGCTTTCACCGTTGGTAGTGTGTCGGCCTTGACGGGATTTTTTAATTCCCAAAAAACAACACGCAAATAAGGCTTTGACATCGTAGCATGACGTCATAAGAGGCCATTACTAACAACCATGCATCAAGACAAATGGTAAGCGTGCGTAAAATAAATTGCGCGTGCAGGCACGCATTAGCCCCGTTTTACTCACAGCCACGGTGGCCGTGTCACTCAGATATCGTGTAGAGTCGGTTTCGCACCATCGCTGCTGGCGAGAACCATTGCGCATCGAAGAGACGAGAATGAACAGCTTTCAGGAACCATGTCCGGCTATGACAGAAATCCACTGCCCTGATTTCTTACTCTCCTTTCTTTTTAACTTTTCTTTTCATGCTAGCTCTGTCGCTGTCAGCCACGTTACGAGAAACTATCGGGACAAAACGTGACGGAAGCCAGCAGTCATCGAAACCAAGGAGCATAGGGTGTTTTGTAGCGATAGCTACACTACACCACCTCTTCGAGCCGTCAGCATGGCCACCGCTTCAGCATGGCCACCGTGGCCACCGCTGGTCACGTGATTGGTCACGTGGAGCGGAGCAGCTGCTGCTGCCGGCGGCGGAGCTCGCCGGCGTAACCGACTTGGCTTTGGGCACAGGCAGTGTCGCATCCCATGAAGTCTGGACTGAGGAGTGACTATTGCTAGTTAAAAACTTTTCCCAATGCCGCTCCTGGACGGCGTGAAAGCCGTCGGCCGAGGCAATATTTGGATGACCTCCTGATAAAATAATAATAAGCGGCACGCATCCCGCAGCAGATCTGTACTGAGTCGGTCCCGCGTGACCTCCTGAGCGCACAAAGCCCATCAGATTCTGCGACCCTCCTTTCGACCCCAACCTAGTCTTTGCCTCGAGTCCTCACTCTGTATGACACCAGCCTCCTTTTAACAATAAAAAAAAACACCTCCGGCGCCGCAAACGTGCTCTAATCCCTCCGTGCGCGGTAACCCTCCCCCGTGGTCTTAACCGTGCTGAGGAGGTTGCGTTTCGGAGGATCCGGGTCGGGGTTGCCCTAACTCCAGCCGTGACCGCAATTTCAAGTGGCCGCAATTTCAAGGTTTATATCCCCGCTCCTGGTGTCCACTCTGCAAGATCAAAGATGGTGAGGCGGATATTCACTACCTGTTTTGGGTTGCCCGGCGCTGAAGCCGACGAGAATACGGCACCTGGCGGCAGTATGTCTCGCATTGAACAATCCGGATTCAGATATCGCTTGGTCACAGGGACCACATAATCGAGGAAATCAACATCGCTTTAAAAAAAACCGAGCTGCAACAGCTGTGGGCATGCGCTGTGTCAAGTGGGACGAATATGAAGAAGGTTGTGCACATACAGCACCACCGCTAGTCTCACCTCTTGTCGAGGACATCTGCCGCAGCTTTCACTGATTTTCTGTTTATTTTCTGCATGCGGCTTTTGGCGACCCCTTTCTGAACTGAATAAGGGAACTGTCACATATAATAGGGAGTTTAAAATAAAATTATGAATGAAAGATGTGTGAAGAAGATGACCTGGATTAACTGAAGACTAAAGAAGATGAAGAAGAAGCATTCGGTGAGGTGGTGAGAGATGATTGGTGGAGAAGCATTCGGTGAGGTGGAGAGAGATGATTGGTGGAGAAGAGAAGAAAGAGAAGACGACAAGGCTTACGTGGACTAACGCCAAGGCTATAAAAGGGCGAGGGAGAGCGAGGCACGGGGGGGGGGGGGGGGGAGAACAGAGAAGCGGAGGCCTCCTGCGGGTCAGGGACGCTTCGGCTGGAAGAGAGCGACGCCGGCTACTGCTCCGGTGAGCTGGCGTTCTACAGCTTCACATCGTGAACTTCCTGCCGTTCCTGAGCCCGTTTCGGAAATTAAACTGAGAACGCTACCACCTGCTACGGCCAGGGGTGTCTCAGCGCTGTTTCCACCCATCCGGGTGGTGCCTCCAACGCCAACAACACCGGCATCACCTCCACAGGCGCTAGGACCGGGAGCTTGTACGACGCAGCCAACGATGCCGCCAGCGACGCCAGCCCAAGCACGTCGAACGCCACCTCGATGCCGGCTACTGGACCCATACAACGCCGCAGCCGCATCGAACCAACCGTGAGTACGATCACCGACCACTAACAATAGAACGCTAGTAGTAGACGCTGGTAGCAGTGTTCCCGGGTCGCGTGTATTTATTATCTGTGTTTGTGTTAATAATAATAATTGGTTTTGGGGGAAAGGAAATGTTGCAGTATCTGTCTCATATATCGTTGGACATCTGAACCGCGCCGTAAGGGAAGGGATAAGGGAGGGAGTGAAAGAAGAAAGGAAGAATGAGGTGCCGTAGTGGAGGGCTCCGGAATAATTTCGACCACCTGGGGATCTTTAACGTGCACTGACATAGCACAGCACACGGGCGCCTTAGCGTTTTTCCTCCATAAAAACGCAGCCGCCGCGGTCGGGTTCGAACCCGGGAACTCCGGATCAGTAGTCGAGTGCCCTAACCACTGAGCCACCGCGGCGGGTCTGTGTTTGTGTTAGTTTCGTTAGTTTTGTGTGCTAGTGTGTGTGTCATGTAGGGTGTATTAAATGTGCGTCTGTGTGGGTACACCTGTCGCCTAGTCCATTCTTTCGGTCCGAGTGTTCTCCGGGGAGATCTGTGAGAGGCACGCCAGCTAAAGCCAGCCTGTCCAATTGGTTTTCAAAGCTCAATTGCATCTTGTGAGTGCATGGCTTCCTGAGCAGAGATTCAAGTCAAAGTAAAGAAATGCCTTTTTTTTGCTAATTTTTAACGCGAGGAGTAGAATGGCAAAAGGCCTTCTTTTAACGCGCCGCACAACACGAGCATACCCAATTTGTATAGAACCCCAATATTCAGATCTAAATACTGTAAAAAGCTACCCTCACGCAGTTCACATGTGATATACAAGCCAAGGTGTCTACTAACGGATAAAACAATGAACACACCCTCTTAAAAATGACCAAATTGTAGAGAAATAAATTAAAGTGTCTGCCGAATGAAACTAGAAATGATGAAAGGGCGACGGGGGAAACGGGGAAGGGGAAAGGGGTTGTTTAGCGGTTGTTAGTGCATTGGCATGACTGTTGGAACGTGTCGCTGTGTGATCGACATTTATGGGAAAGGAAACATAAATTCAAGTGCTCTAGAGTTGCCTAGGATAGCATAAACTTTATTTTTTTTAATTACAGAGTCATTCAGCGGTCCGACAGAGTTCTATCTTCCTGATGGATATATCTTCTCTCTGGCAGGGTTGGTGCCCCTATTCCAGGGCTCAAGTGAGGGTGGCTGCTCGTCGGGCATGCTGTATAAGCACCCGTTGTATACACGGGTCACCGCTGGAGAGCACCCTCCCCCACTGTTCCGCACTCGGGTTTTTTACTCTATAGAATGCTTTGTTTTTGCTGCATTACCATGTAATATAATACAGGGTGTTTTTTGCGCCACACCATGGGCA
Source organism: Amblyomma americanum (assembly GCA_030143305.2). Classification (NCBI taxonomy): domain Eukaryota; kingdom Metazoa; phylum Arthropoda; class Arachnida; order Ixodida; family Ixodidae; genus Amblyomma; species Amblyomma americanum. The sequence continues at coordinate 72,572 of JARKHS020017418.1, forward strand.
TGTGTCCCTATATTGCCCAGGGAACATTTTGCTTAGAATGTTTATGCTTGCGAAAGTTCCGGGTTGCAGTTTCCGCCTGTGTACTGCGTCATGTTGGTTTAGTATGTTTTGGGGTGGGGAGTATCTTATCCTTGTTCCTCTATGATAATTTAGTAGATCTGAATACGTCGAGGCCACCGTCATGAAGTCCTCGGGGTCTCCGTTCAAGCGAGCTTGGTTTGTATGCCCTCAAGCGATCTTGTCGACCCTTTGGTTGCCTTCAATGTCGGTGTGTTCCGGTATCCAAAACAGTGTGTGTCTGACTCGATTTTTGTTCTGGCCAGCGCGGAGGAGCACCTGGAGCGCTTTGCGGCCAATTCTGCCATTTGTATAATTACGGCATGCTTCCTTAGAATCTGTTAGTATTACATGGGATGTATTTGTGCGGTAGCCCTCCGCGGCCGCTAGAGCAACAGCCATCTCTTCCTCCTCCGCTACCGTACAATCCCGTGCCGACGCGCAAGTGATTTCCTTAAAATCCGAGCCTATCACTGTCGCTACGACCTTTTGCTCTTTCGTTCCTTGTTTGCAAGCATAAACCGCGGCGTCCGTGTAGACCGTGTTCGCCTTGCTTGCTAGGTATTTCTCTACATATTTTGCCCTGGCGTTTCGCCTGGCCGTATGTAAATTTGAGCCCATGTTTTTGGGTAGCGGCCCTAATTTGATAGAGCTGCGGAACTCACTCGGTAGGTTCGCCATTCTTTGTTCCTCGCTGATTGATTCCTGATAGCGCAGTCTGGCCAGGAGTTTTCTGTTGGTGGCAGTCTGCTGGAGCCTGAGTAGCTGTGATCCCAGTTGCGCTTCCTTCAACTCCTCGAACGTATTGTGTTGCCCGAGTGCCAGCAGCTTCTACGTTGAGGTACTGTTTGGGAGGTGTAGCGCCGTCTTGTATGCTTTGAGTATGATGGCGTCGATCTGTTCTCTTTCACCCTTGTTGTTGTTGTAGTAGGGGAGGGAGTACGTGATTCGGTTGATTACAAGGCTCCTAACCAGCTTGAGCGTATCATCCTCCCTCATGCCACTTCGTTTCTGCGACAAGCTGGTGGCCATGCGAGCCACCTGCGTGGTCGCTTGCTTCAGAAGGTTGATGGTGTGTGTGCATCGCTGGTTGCTTTGCACCCACATTCCCAAGATTCTGATGACTTCCTCCTCTGGTATCCGTTGACCCTCTAGGGTAACGTTGAGGGTTTCTTCGTTTCGTTTTCCTCGCCTGACTCTCAGGGGCTCGGACTTCTCCGTCGAGCAAGCGAGGCCTCTTGTCTTGACGTAATCTTCCACGCATTTTGCTGCAGCTTGGAGTTGTTCTTTGTGGCTGAAGGAGCCGTGGTTGGTCCATACGGTGATATCGTCGGCATAGATGGCGTGTTGTATGCCTTCGATATTCTCCAGCTTCTGGGCCAATCCAATAATTGCTATGTTAAATAGGATTGGTGAGATAATGGATCCCTGCAGGATTCCTTTGTTGGGTGTGGGGAACTTTTCGGAGCGCAGGCCTCCTAATCCCACCGTGGCTGTTCTGTTGGACAGGTACGCTTTTACGTAGCCGTGGGTTCGCCGTCCAGGTTGTCCAGTCCCGTGTGGATGGCCGCATGGCTAACGATGTCAAACGCTCCTTTTACATCCAAAGTCATTATTACGTTTTCTCCGTTGTATAGGATGTTGCTGAGTGCTTCTTTGATTTGTAGTACGACGTCTTGGTTAGATAATTTGGTGCGGAAGCCGAACATGCTGTGAGGGTGCAGGCTCTCGTCTTCCATATGTTGCTGCAGCCTCCTTGTCACGACTCTTTCATGTAACTTGCCCATGCACAAGGTGAGTGATATCGGTCGCAGGTTTCCAACTTGTGGCTTTTTTCCTGGCTTGGGAATCATCACTACTTCCGCGAGCTTCCACTCCTCCGGCACTGTGTCCGCTTCCGAGTGTTTATTGAGGAAGTCTGTCAGCGGCGTGACGGCCTCATCACTCAGGTTGCGGACTCGTGCATTTTTGATTTTATCCGCGCCTGGCGTCATGTTCCGGGTTGATGCCCCGATTGCTGCGAAAACCTCGTCCCTGGTGATGGGTCTGTCCAGGTGTGGGTTTCCTTTCCCTCAGCATCTTACCGTGTACGCCTCGGGTTGGTCTTGCTCGTAGCACTTTATGCGGACTTTCTCTAACAGTTCCTCATCTGTTCCTTCAAATTGGTGTGCCAGTTTTTGGATGGCCTTGTTACTTTCTCATTTGGTCTTTGTTGGATCCATCAGGGCCTTGAGGATGCGCCAGGTTTTTGCAGTGCTAAGAGTCCCGTTTAGAGAGTCGCTAAATTGCTGCCAGCTCTGCCTTGCTAGTTCGGTCGCGTGCTCCTCTGCCTTCTTGGTTATCTCTGCTATCTTCTTCTTGAGTTTCTTGTTTAGCTTCTGCTTCTTCCACCTTTTAGTGAGGCCCCGTCTTGCCTCCCATAGCTTGAGGGGCCGTGAGTCCACTTCCGGTGTCTGCTCTGTTCTTTCCACCTCTTGTGTGTATTGCTGCTGAATGTCTTTGAGGTGCTTGCTGCATTCTTCTATGGAGGTTATCCCTCCTCCATTGGCCTGCATTCCTTCCGGAAGACGTTCTAGTCTGTTATTCGGGCTACTTCTATCTTGCGTCTGATGTTTTCTGCTGACACTTGCGTTCTTATTACGTAGTGATCGCTACCCTGGTTCTCCAGCAGGTTCTCCCACGCGACTTTCCTCCCTCCTTTGACGTATGTCAGATCTGGGCATGTATTGCGGCTAACGCTATTTCCAAGGCGCTTCGATTGGTTTTCGTCTGTCAGGAGGGTGCAGCCTGTGCTTTCCGCTGCATCGCTGACCTGCGTTCCCTTCTTATTGTCTTCTGTGTAACTCCAGCTCTGGCCGCTGGCATTGAAGTCGCCTACTATTAGTAGGGTGTTGGATTTGGCTAATTTTCTGGCGCCGGTGAATAATTTCTAGAAATCCCCGTCTTTTTGTCTTGGTGGGCTGCATAGATTTACTATGAAAGTACCTTTCTCTTTCCTTTGCTTTTTTGGGATTATTTTGGTTACGACGTGTCTAATTGCCTAATTGTCTGCTGGAAGTGTTTGAAAATGGCCTGAAGGCTGTGTGCTTGTTGCTACTATCAGGTTGTGAAAGTCGTCAGCGCACTTCAGTATAACATCATGCCGGGGCTAACATGCAGCCCCTGTGTTGCTTACATAACACTTCTCGTCAAATAAACGAGCTTCAAGAAGTGCTGTGCATGCCCAGTGTTACATGTGTCCTTTCCTGGCAGAGGTACAGCTTTCAATTAACAGCTTGCCAGTTAGCCAGCCAATTAGTTCTAAAATTTAGTTGTTGGAAAACGTACAGCTAGTAACACTGATGCGCACAGCAAAGACGTTAAGAACAAGACTCTCTGCAGTACATCAGGTCATTGCTAAGCTACCGGTATTGTGGCGAGTTATGAAATGTTGATTTGCCTCATTCTTCACATTTGGCAGAATAAGCAAGATAGCAGATGAGTACGCATGCAGGCTGACATTAATTAAAAAAGGTACATTCAGAAATGCTAAGTAAAGCCCTTACAATACAGACTGAGCTTACTTTCGGTAGCGTCCAAGGTTTTAGGAGAGTTAACTGCTGGGCTAGTTGGTGTTGCATACTGAAAGAAAGATTTTGCGCCTAACACACACCACACACAGAAAGTGCGCCCGTGGTGTCGTCTTCTTTCTGTGTGTGATGTGTGTTAGGCGCAAAATCTTTCTTTCAGTATCCAAGGTTTTCACTGCGGTGGTTGGTGACAAAACCAGAGCGGTGTCTGTTACCTCAACAAAAGAGGAATACAGGGCGGGTTTTAACGTTTAATATATGGGGCTGCTAGGGCATAGAGGGAGGGAACTACCTGTGAGTAATAAACACAAAATTGTAAGACAAGCTTACAGGATTGAAATAAGAATATGAATTCCAAATAAGATGCATTACTTACCTATATCCTTGTACCGTTTCATTGCACGAGGTGCTGGAGATGAGATGAAGGCTTTCCCATTCTTTTTCCCACAGCTATTTCAGTGCATCAGCCATTTCATGGCTTGGCAAAGCGCGCTTTGTGAGCTTCCTCCAGGTGTGCCTTGGATGGTCTGGACTGCACATTTTGTGCGTACACTGCTCCAACTCTCAGTTCAATGTGTTTCATGGCATATCTGAAGCTAGGATACAAAAAAACACAGCTTGATAACCTTCATTTGTAGGTCCTGTGCATACAATATAGTAGACAAACGCATTGCCATCTCAGTGATTTACTTCAGATGCTTTTTTTCAGACTCTGCCGAAACTAGAGCCCGACTAGTTCTGCTATATGGGACCGAACAAATCTCGTGAATGAGTCGTCAATGCTGATGCCTTGTTTTGCAACCAGTGCCTATTAAAGGAACTCTTCACGAAATGATCACCTTTGCTTTGAGGAAAACAGTGGTATTGTGCATTTTTTTACAAGATTAAGGCTGCTGGTTGTTTTATTAAGGACTTGGAACGAGCACTGGTTGCTTCTTGTGCACTTTTATACACAACCACGACCTACAGAGGAACATAATATGCAAATCACAGCGACTTGCCAAATGTTGACGCTCTCTTCTGTTGGGTGACGAATGTGGCACCGTGTCTGGCTTTTGCTGTTTTTACGTGCCGCATTGGTGTGCCAACGCTTGTTACTGCCTGTTCTCTGGTGCCATTCGTATTAAAATGAAGATAGATCTGTCAGCAGTGTGCTAGAAAGGCCAATAAATATGACCTGAGACTTTTTGGCATCATTATCACGCTGAAAAATTTTCATTTTGCTTTATGTGGGGCACTGCTCTGACATCATGCATAGTATTCTGCATGTATCCTTATGCAGACTCACCGAGCCCTCATGCCTTCATATGTAAATGCAGTTGATTTGGATGCGTCCCTAAAGCAGGTAGTTGGAAGAAGTAATTTCGACAAGTAGCACTTCATCACACTGAAGAGCTTGGAAAGCGCATTGATAACAGAAGCAGACGAGCATGATGACTATTTTCAAGAAATAAACGGCGCCTTTGACTGAATTTGCATTTTCCGCTGTGATTGGAGAATCCCAGTTACAATAAACTTCAGATACAACGAACACGAGCCCCGTGACCGTCAGTTATAAGTGGGATGGACTGTACATAGGATCTAGAGGAAACCTAGCCGAAAAGTCAAGTCGTGGGAGTTCTGGTGCACTTTTGTCGAAGCCACATCGAGCATGTAAGAGAAAGCCAGTTTGCAAGACAGCTCAGGAGGCACTGCGAGCACATACTTTTCTTTTATCTCATTTTATCGTGAAGTATCCACAGAGACAGGACCTCAACCTAAGTTTACACTAAAGCAATGCACTTGACATAGATGCCGCTGTATTTGATTGGCTTCATTACTTTTGTCTTTCTATGCAGGCTGTTTG